>SNVD02014135.1:0-89729 GCA_013180625.2 Boswellia sacra
ATAAATAGAATAGGGCATGACATTAATTGATGCTCCTAAATCTAACATAGCTCTTTCAAATTTGGTTTTACCAATGATGCATGGAATGGTGAACGTACCGGGATCTTTGCATTTCGGAGGAATTTTTCTTTGCAATACAGCTGAAACATTTTCCCCCACACTTACTTTCTCATTCCCTTTTAACTTTCTCTTGCTGGTGCATAACTCCTTGAGACATTTTGTATAACAAGGTACTTGCTTGATAGAATCCAGAAGTGGTATATTTACCTCGATTTTGTAAAAAGTTTCCAGGATTTTCTGTTCTTGTTCCTCCTTCTTCGAATTTGCAAATCTACTAGGAAAAAGTGGAGGAGTAACATATGAAGGAATAGGAGTTATAGGATTTACCTGAGAAGTTAATGTTTTGTTCATAGTGGATGTGGTGTCATCTCCTTCATCAGTTTGTGATTTTCCTGGTAAGACATCTAATTGCTCTCCACTTCGCGAAGTTATCGCACTAGCAGTCTCACTTGGATTGATCACCATTTGAGAAGATAATTTTTCTGTGTCTTGGCCCTCGAATTTGCTCATGCTAGTAGCCAATTGTCCCATTTGATTTGCCAGGTTTTTGATACTTGCCCCAGTTTCCTGCTGGAATTGCATTGTGTTAGTGGCAAGTGCATTAACAATATCCTGGAGTGACATACCTGAGTTTTTTGAAGCTGGTTGTGGTGCTGGTTGTGGCATTGATGGTGGTTGCATTTGAAATGGTTGCTGCACTCTAAGTTGATTAAAACCTTGTGGCTGATTTGGTATGGCATTTGGGACGATTGGTTGATGATTCCAGTAACTGAAATTAGGGTGATCTTCCCATCCAACATTGTAAGTGTTAGAGAAGGGATCATACCATTGCCTTGTTTGTCTTGGAAATTCATCCATGGCATTGGCTTGTTCCATATCTCCTTGCAAAATTGGATACATGTCGATTGGATGCTCCATGGTGGAATATACCTCACATGCATAAGATTTCTGCATATGTCCTACAGCCATGTTTTCCACAAGAGAGGTTAGCTCAGAAAGTTGTTGTTCAATGTTCGGAGTGCTTACCTCATTTACTCTCCATGGTAGTTGTGGCTCAAATCCGCCACTGAATTGATGGAAGTTTACTGCCATGTCGTCTAAACACAAACAATCAAAAAAGAAAAACAAACAAAATATGAATCAACAATGAAAACAAAATAACAAATCGATTAGAAAATCAATCCCCGGCAACGGCGCCAAAAACTTGATGCGTTCGAAACTAGCAAGTATACTAGTCGCACAAGTAATAAAGTGATGAGTGAGATATCGTTCCCACGAGGATTGATTCTAATTAAATTTGTTATTTTTCAGCAACAATAAACTAAATATGGGGGGTTTTGTTGAATGATTAATTAAACTGAATACGAAGGCAAATAAAGAATAACACAACACAATATTAAATGAATTGAAAATTCAATGAGAGACACTTGGTTAAGGGTTCTTTCTCTGCCACAAGATATGAATTTGTGAATTAACATAGAATTGTAATCCAATTACAGCATTGAAGTTATCAACCGTAGATAACAACAAGCTCTGTTATCCCAATCTTTCCTTACTTTGTTGTTAAATAAAACAAGCTCTTTATTTAATCTCTATCCATTAAACAACCTAGAACAAGCTCTCTAAGTTTAATTCAATAGAAGCATTACGATGAGAAAGATAGGTTGATCTAAGCAATAATCACACAAGTTCGGATTATTTAACCTAGGTTGTATTTTCCAATTGCAATCTCTGATCACAATTTTGCTACTAATGATTGGAAATTCATGACAATTACGGATCAAGATTTCTAATCTAGCAATAGACAACAACAGATTATATTCAGTTGGCCATTCCAAATACAATCAGTAAGCAATCATAAGCATTAGATATGGGAAAATACAAGCAACTTCAATTAGAGAATTGGATAACAATTTCTTACACAATCAACTCACAAAATCCATATCAAGGGCTTTGAAATCACCCTCAACCAATTCAGATTTAGTTACACATATTCAATCAGAATAACAAATACAATACAGAGAAATTCCAGAATTGAAAAGGAAAGAAAGAACTTAGCAAATTCTTTGAAAATCTTCTTTGTAGATGAATCTTCTTGGAATTGTAGTTCCTCCTCTTTCAAAATCTTCTTTCTCCTTCAAGAACTCCAAGGGATGAGAGAAATCCAGAAATGCAGCCTCCTCCCACGTTTTCCCCTCTTCAAGTTATGAAAATAAAACCCTAAAATGTGTTTAAATACTCTGCTACAGTAACGTGCTACAGTGTCCCGTATTATACATGCTACAGTGATGTGTGGAATTACATTTCTACACTTCTCACACTGTTTTGATTACAACTTTCGGTACACTGAATGGATTCATAAACCGTAAATTTCTCCAAAAAGTAGACTTCGAGAGCTTTTCAACGGTATATGATATGTCATCGGGTTCATTGTATATCAATACAATTAAATCCGAGAAGATGGTTGACTAGCAGAGGTGAAAATGAAGGGTTTTACTCCATTTTTGTGCAAGTTGCTCCAAAACTCCTACAAACATCAAAACCACACAAAAACATAAAAATACCAAGGAATATAGCAAAGAAACATGGACGAATTGATATGAAAATGATATATAAATAGACAATTATCAGTGATCTAAACTCAATTAAGCTTAAGAGGGTCAAATAACACATGCATTTTACTTAAAGGATAAAGATAAATTCTTTTCCTAACTAATAATCAGAAATTTGTGATTGCAATGGCAAAAATTCAGACCAGGAGAGAATTTTGACCCTATTTTCTTGCTCGTTCGCTAAAATACTTGAAAGTTTCAGGGTTATCAGGCCAGAATTTGAGATGTCTCTGATCTTCTGAATTTAGTGTAAGATACAATTGATCAGTCCAATCAAGTGTCTGATTCTAAAAAATAATCATGTCATTGCCATACCCTTTAATGCTGCCATCTTCTGTAGTGTATTTCTGCTTCTTTTCTGGTGGAAGTGCAAAGAACTGCTTGAAGAGTTGGCATACTTTATCTAGAAATGCATCTTTCATTCCATGATTGACTGCTTGAAACTCAAAAGCCCTCAGTTCAACAATAAGATTGAAACCAGAGACATTTGTACAAACAAAACTTCTCTAATAATCTATACTTAGTCATTTTTCAATTTCTCAATTTCATATTCTTCCGAAAGTTAAAAAAAAAAGAAAAAAGAAAAAAGTACTTCAAATGCTTATAGTATATACAAGTACTTCTCTAGAATGCTTTTGTCATCATGACATTACAATCCTTAAAGAAAGCCAAAAGCGCACAAAGCTACAAGGAAATTCCATAAAAATAACTAGTTGATTTGATGAGACCATTAAGAGCCGGACCTAGAAACAGCCCCTAAAGCTGAAAGTTGAGCGAAGCTTCTCAAGTTCTTCTCTGTTGGATGTGAGGAGAGCAACATCAATAACTTGAACTTTCCATCAATAGTAGAGAAGCATCAAGAGCTCCAGCATCACTTCCTTTTTAGATACATTTCTCTGGCAATTCTTAGCCGCTAAGGCTCAATTCTTGGACACTTTTGATAGTGGCAATGGCAGCAACCATGCTTGCTTTGCTTAGCGCTTTTTGCAATCAAAATCAAACCATTTTTGTTTAGTTTGGATTGAGAACTTGCAATTTTTTTTTCGTGTGATTGAACTCATTTGGAAAGTCTCTAGTTAATATGCTTTTAATTTATGGTAAATTTCATCTCTGTAATATAGCCTTTGGAATCCTAAGTCAAGCCATTGATATAATAATTCAATTCATTATAGCATTTAATATAATAAGCATCTTTTCTTTCTTTGAAAGATAGTCAAAGTCAAACCAAAACATAGGGAAGGGCTACCAATATGGATGTTCTTACAGACGACACTAGTTGTTGATGCATAGATATTACGAGACTTGCATTCCTATGAGGTATAGTCCGTTTGGGCTAAAGTTGGCATGGTTTTATCATGAAAAGGGTCCTCGTTAGGAGAGAGAAGTAGCCTCTCCTTTTATTAAGCCACAAGACAATCTACTACACAAGAGACTTGGAACAAAGTCACCATGACTGAATTGGACATAGCATAAACAATAGCATATACAATTAGTGGAAAATCAACATATCTATAAGATTTGAAAGTATGGATTAGTTATAAATAATATAACAAAAAAACTGTAATAGAAAATGGCATATAGGATTTACGTGATTCGGTTATAAAACCTACATCCACAGACAATTTAGAGTTACAATTCACTAAGTTTTTATTTGTACAATCTTTGAATGTGTTTATAGTGCTGACTCACTCTCACATACTGATATAATCTTTGTAAAACAAAATCTGTACAAGATCTTAAACTCTAATGACACTCCCACTCTATGTTGCAAATAACTTAACAGCACACTGCCAAGTAAAATACGACAACCATGACTGACACTTAATTACATAAACGCTTAACTCTCAAGTATATACTAACTCATATAGACTTAAACAAAATTCATTCATGATTATAACATCTCATATCATAAAGCATAATCAAAGACAATTCAATTTCCCATTGAAGCTCTCTTCTTAATTGCTTGAAATGCGATGCTATATAAGTTATAGGAAATAAACTTATATTGTATAAGATACTTAGTTGCCCTTCTCATCAATATCCTATAGAATCTTAATCAAACCTAAATGGTAAGTACAGGATAATGATTAATGTTATAGGAAGTGATATATTAAACCCTTAAGTAAACTAAGATACTATAATAATATCTTAACCCAGTAAGAGATATTTAATATGGATATAATATTCCTAATAAGGAGTTTTAGAAATAATAAATATAGGAAAGAATATAACGCAATGTTTTTATTACATGTTTGCTCGAAACAAGTCATATGCATTGCACATGTATAAGTGTCACGTTGACACTAACAATTTTTCCATTTTTGGCAACTTGTGATAAAAACATCATCCTATTTTTGAAGCAATAATCAACATATAAAAACGTGTCTAATGCAATTGAAAACATTACATCAAATATAACTAAAAGTACCACTACAATAGTGATAACGAACTGTCAGTTTCAATCACATAACAAAAACAGTCATAACAGAAAATGACTAAAATCAAATAACCTGCAAGCAAACTAATCAAAGCTAATTAACTAATCAAATAAACTTCTACAAAGAAATCAGAGCTAAGCAAACACAATGCAGACAATTCCATGAAAACATCAAGTCCTGCAAGTTAAATAAACAAACTTATATATCATAAAAGCAATTTAAATCCTGCAAAATAGATTAGTTCTTGCAAAGTTTAAATGGATCAAAATATCATAGAAAAAACTATTACTGCCCCTAACTAAGAACTAAACCCAAATCATAAACCTCTTCTCCTAAAAATAATCATAAGGCAATAAAAATTCAAAAACTCTTCTCTTACTTGGTTTTAGAACAAGTTCCAAAAAGCTTAAAATAGAAAAGAAATTAAAAACAAAGCTTAAAACTGATATAAAATTTGTTCAATTGAGCTGACTTGCAGACTCGAAGCTATGGTGATAGTCCAAACCTCTTCTTAGATCTCCCTACTGTGGTTTTGAATTGGGTGCCCTTGGTGGATGGAGTAGTTCGACTTGAAGTTGCTGGAGTGCCTTGAGCTATTATATCAGTAGACGAGGCAATGACTTCAGCTATAATCTTGCAAATGGCCTTGTCAAGTTTTTCAGCACTTGTCTCAACATTTTGAGACAATCCCATGAAGGATTAAGCTATAACTTCTGGTGCAATCTCCTCCTCTACTGTCTTTGTTGTCGAAGCTTGATCTTATGGAATGTCTTCCTCATGGATTAGAGTATCTTGTGAAGGTTGATCATAAGAAGTTGGATCAATTTATGGTGGATCCTCTATGCTTGGAGCATAAGATAATCCTTAACTAACCTTCTGCTTGGAAGAATTTTCCTTGGCAAGCTTGACCTTTTTCTTCTTCTTCAGCTCAATCCCTTTGTCTTTCTTCTTGGAACCCTTTTTCTTTTTTTTTTTCTCTATTGTCTTGTTTGTCATCTCAACAGTCTCTTCATCTTGTTTCTCAGCATCCTCTTCTTCAACAATTGGATTGTCTTCATTGATTGGCATTTGGCATGGTTCACCTGCAATCCTCTGCCAGCAAGCTTTCTCTCCAACTCAGATCGCTTTACCTTGACATCCTACATAATGTCAGCCAAGACAACATTGATTAGAGCCAATTGTTCTTCCATATTATGCATTGGATTTGGTTTGACCCTCCTTGGTCTTGATTGAGGATTATTAGGCAAATTAGTTTTGTCTTGCAATCTGGACAAAAAGCCTTTTGTGATAGGCTTAGGCATAATTTCATATTTTTTAGTAGAAGCCATAGGAACACAACTTTGAGCCAAAATTCCTTGTATTAAACAACGAAACACAAGCAAGTGATAATTAGATTTGTAAGGAGCAATCTTAACTATCATATTGTATATCCATAAACCCAAATTAATTGGTCTATTTGTACCCAAACAAAATAGAAATTTCACCATATCATCTCTAACTTGATTTTGATGGGTTGAAGGGAACCGATCATATTGTGCAATCTTATGAAGAGCCTATACTTCTTGGTGAGATCTTTTTGATCAATACCATTCCTAGGTTTCCATTCTAAATCATCACAATTAGTTAGTTCCTTAAAAACATCTTTCACTACAAAATCACCGTCAACTAAATGCAAACTACCAATAGGTATATCAAAGAAAATTTTAATCACATTTGGAGAGAACTTCACCACATTGCCTCTATAATGTACCTTATGATAATAAAAACTCTTTGGATTATCAATTGAATCAGATATATTCGCATAAAACTCTTGAGTGAGAGTCTTAACAGGAGGTAAAAAGTTGCTTACCATTTTGGTCCAATATATGGACTCAAGAAGCTCACCCATGCCATACTTGTTGAAGTTAGCAATCTTAATAGGCATTTCAATCTATAACTTCCTCTTCGAAGTGTACTTCTAAAAATTTTTTCTTAACTTCAGTAGTGAGAAACTAGTTGAACTTGGGCTTGATCTTATCCTTAATTCGCCCCACTAAAATCCCTTCATTATTACTCATCGCTAGATCAATAGGGACTTCTGCATATTGTTTTGTTGGTGTTGCGATTGTTGTGCCTACATGCTGTCATGATTGGTTAGATTGCTAGAATCATTGGATAAAGATGAGTTGCTTAAAGAGTAACCAAATTTTATGGTGGATGCCATTGTGATTTTGTGCTCTTGAGAGAGTTGCGTAAGGGTTTGATAGATAAAAGAGGCAGAATGCAAAGTAATTTTGATAGAAAATAACAAAACCTAATCGTATGTGATAATCTTGGAAATATAGAGTGCTAGTCCAATTCAGCTTCCAAAACAAATTCAAATTTGATTTTTATTTTCGAAAACAAACATATTAATGCAATTAATGACTTAATTTTAAAAATTGATTTTATGTAAAATAAGGAATCTTATAAAGCAAAGAATTTTTGTCATTGAAAACTTTCCCCCTCAGATCAATATTGCTAACATGGCACAATTGGACAAATGGACACATATGAGAAAATCAAAATCCATCTCAGACAAAAACTACTTGTATGTTATAAATTATGTAACAAATAACAATTACGAGAAACAACAATATCTAAACATCATATAATTCATTCTAAAAAAGTATACTTCAGAGCTATTTAAAATCAACATACATAAGTTGTTTAACTTCATTTATCATTCAATTGAGATGTCAAAAATAACATTTTGATATATTCATAAAAGCTAATCACATTGGATTATGAATTAAACACAGTAGCTTTCACACAATGTAGAAGTAGCCCTTTTCACTTAAGTGGGTGACCTCAACATGTTTCCTAGATACCCTGAGGTTACTCTTAAAGATGGCGTTCACACATCATATACTGGTAGTCATCTCTACATTTTTCATTTTTTAATCAATAGCTCAATAAAGACACAAAATAGATTATAGCTCACACATGATTGATTAAAAGAAAACTCATGATGTTGCAGATATAATTAACATAACAGACAAAATAAGGTTATTCAAAAAGTTGACAAATGCCTTAGGCTTTTTTTCGATTCTCAAATCTTGTTGCGTCTAATGCCTTAGTGAGTAGGTCAACTAACTAATTTTTAGCGGAGATATGTTCAATATGTATCACCTTTGACTCTACAAGCTCTCTTATAAAATAGTATCTTATGTTAATATGTTTTATTCTGTAACGTTGGACTGAATTTTTGGAAATATTTATAGCACTACTATTATCACAAAACGTAGTTATAGGTTTTTGTTCAATACTATAATCACTTAGCATTTGCTTTGTCCACAGTAGTTGTGTACAACAACTCCTTAGAACAATGTCTTATGCTACTATAATGGACAAGGAGATGAAATTCTGTTTCTTGCTGTGCGAAGAAACTAGGTTGGTACCAAGGTAAAAAACCCACCTGATATGCTCTTTCTGTCATTAGCATTCACTACCCAATAAACATCGCTAAACCTGAAAGACAAGTATTTGTTTCTTTAGAAAACCATATCTCATAATCATAAGTTCTATGTTCATACCTGATGACTCTTTTCATTGCTGCCAGGTGGGATTTCTTTGGTTTTGCTTGAAATCTTGCACAAAGCCCTATATTAAAATACAAATCAGGTCTACTTGCAGTGAGGTAAAGTAGGCTACCATTGTTGCTTCTATACAGACTAGCATTAATCTTCTTTCCTATATTATCTTTGGAAAGTTTCAAGTTAGTACAAATAGGAGTGCTCATAGGTTTTTACTTTTCAAGTTCAAATTTATTGACAAGATTATTAGCATATTTTGATTGAGATATTAAAATTCTATCATCCATTTGCTTCACTTGCAATCCAAGAAAGAAATTTAATTCTCCTATAATGCTCATTTCAAACTCTCCATGCATCAACCCAGCAAACTCATCAGTTTTGTTTTTGTTAGTTGAGCCAAGCATAATATCATCCACATACACTTGAGTAACAATAAAATACCTTGGTGCATATTTGATAAATAATGTCTTATCATTACTGCCTCTAGTACAAACTCTCTTAATTAAAAGGTCAACCTTTCATACCAAGCTCTAATAGCTTGTTTCAAACCATAGAAAGCTTTATGTCACTTATTTACAAAAGCAAGATGTTTAGGATATTTAAATCCTTTAGGCTATTCAACAAAAGCCTCTTTATTAAGATAGCCATTCAAGAAGATTATCTTAACATCCATTTGATACAATCTAAAATCAAGCAAGCAAGCAATGGTAAGTAGCAATCTAATAGACTCAAGTCGAGCTACTAGTATAAAGGCTTCATCAAAGTTTATACCCTCTACTTGTGTGTAACCTTATGCCACTAACCTAGCCTTATTTCTAACTGTTGTCCCTTATTATCAGTTTTGTTCTTAAATATCCACTTAGTTTCAATGACATTTGCATTCCGTGGCCTAGGAACTTATTCCCAAACTTCATTTCTTTTAAACTGATTAAGTTCATCCTGTATAACCTAAATACAAACATCCTCTTTAAAGCTTTTTTTACATCCTTAGGCTCAATTAAGGAAACATAACAAGCAAAGTTTACCTTATTTCTTTCTTTGCTCCTGATCTTCATCATGCCGTCTAGACTTCCAATGATTGAACTAGTTGGATGCGCCTTTTGTATCCAAGAAGGTGGATATCTTCTCTCATCGTCATTTCTAATTAAGTTCCTATCCAAGTCTGTGTTGTCAGATGTTGCTGTTGTATTTTATATAATAGTAGTTGTTTCCTCATTCATAACAGAATCTTCCTTACTGTTACTGCTGACTGGTGCTGGACTTTTTATAATTTTGTGAAACTGGTTATACTTTCTTCATAAGAATACTTTGAAAAATCATCAAGGTCATCGAACACTACATTTGCAGACTCCATTATAATCTCAGTTTAAAGGTTATAAACATGAACTGCCCTACTGTTTAGAGCATATCCCACAACCTTCATCACTTTTTGGATCAAATTTTTCTAACTACTTTCGGTCATTTAAGATGCAACACCTTCATCCAAAAATATGAAAATACTTAAAGTTAGGTTTTCTTCCTTTTAAAATCTCATAAGGAGTTTGGTTAGTGCCAGGTTTAAGAAAACTCTATTTGAAACATAAGAAGTAGTGTTTATTGCTTCAGCCTATAGCCTTTTCAACTTCTTGCTATTGAGCATTCATTTAGCCATCTCTTGAAATGTCCTATTCTTTCTCTCTACAACACCATTTTGTTCAAGTGTTTCGGGGGTTGAAAATTCATGAACAATTCCATGGTATTTACAAAAATCAGCATATGACATTTTCAAACTCCTTGCTATGGTCACTTCTTATCCTCACTATCTTGCCAATGATCCTGATTTGCTCATTTTCAAGCTTAACACAAAAGATTCCTGAAAGCTTTAAAGATGTCAGACTTTGTTCTAATAAAATCAATGCAAGTGTATTTAGAAAAATCATCAACACAAACAAATACATATATCTTACCAGAAATGTTTTCTATCTGCATAGGACCTATAAGATCATCCATGTGAAGCAAATCAAGTATTTTAAAAGTGTTAAGATGTGACATAAACTTATGTAACCCTCTAATTTGTTTTCCCAATTGACATGGTCCACATATTTCATCATATTTATCATTAAGTTTAAGAACACCTCTAATAGCACCTAACTTAGTTAAATTAACCAAGTTTTTGTAGTTTAAATGTCCTAACTTTTGATACTAGAATTTCAAATCTGATATCCTAGCATGAAATACATTTGCAACCAAGTAACAATTATCAGAAGATTTATTTCCTTCTAAAATGCATTTTCCTACATCATTTAAACCATGCATTTGTTTTGAGTGAAGTTAACAACATACCTGTCATCATAAATCTAACTATTGCTAATCACGTTAACTTTAAGTCCATCAACAAGCAAAACATTTTGAAATTCAGGTAAGCCTTTAACATTTAAAGTGCTCTTATCAATTACCTTGCTCTTTGCACCATCACAAAATGTGACATTTCCTTCCCTGCATGACTCAAGATTTTTCAAATAATTTTTATTTCTAGTCATATGCCTGGAACAACCATTGTCAGAATACCACATGTCATTAGAAGAATTATTATGTGCAGTAAGAGCAAAATGCAGATTGTTTTGTCTTTCTTAACCCACTGTCGTTGTGTCTTAGGTGACTGTTTGAATTATTTTGACCTTTCATGCAAAAGACTTAACAATTTAAAGCAACTAGGTCTGATATGCCTTTTGACACCACAAAAATAACATGCTGGAACAAATCTTTTTACCTGTTTAGAACTAGATTTAAATGAACTTAATGTAGAGACAAAAACTTCATTACTTTTTGAACTAGGACTTGAACTTTTAAAGCTAGGTTCAGAAGAGTTACCTAATATTGAAGCTTTTACAAACACTATATTTGATAAAGATGCAATGTTACCTTTTAAATAATCCAAGCCATGTTTTTTGGAACTATCTCTTCCAAAGCTTAAAACCTGATCAAGTTTTTGCAAACCTAATTCTAAGTTGATCAACACACTTTATGCTTTCAATCAGTTCTTCTGTAATTTTCTCAACATCTTCTATTTTGTCTTTTAGGGTAGACTCCAATTCATTAATGCAGTTTTCAACAAAGGCTTTTTGATATTTCAGCACTTCATTATCCTTCTTCAAAGTCTTGATTTCTTTTTTCTGATTCGGCCACTTAGTATAGAGTACATTGTAAGTTTCCTACAACTCTTCATAGTAGTCTAAATTTTATATCTAATTCTGCATTGTTGTATTATATTTGACATAACAACTTCCTTTTATCAGCTATAAATGCTGTAAATGCCACAAAGTTGCTAATGTATTCTTGATCATTTGAATCAGTCTCTGAATCATCACTCCATATACCAAACATCCCTTTGTTCTTCATCTTTTGAGATTAGCATATTCAGATTGAATATGTCCATAACCAAAATACTCATAACATTGAATTTGCTCTTTTTAGTCAACTTGTTTTGGACTCTTCTTGTCATTCTCCTTATCGAAACTTCTGAATTTGTCATCATTTAAGCGTGACACTTTTCTTTGATTCTTTTTCTAAAATTCTTTTTCATTAAATTAACATAATTCTTCATTAGAATAGTCATATGTTTTGAATTAGTTTCATCAAACTCATCATTACCTTCGTCCTCAAATTTTTCAGCTTTAATAATGAATGCAATGTTTTTACCTTTTTGCTTCCTTGCGTTGTGATTAATCTCCAAGTTCTGAAGAATTCCAACAAGTCCATCAACTATGATCTCATCAATATTCTTGACTTCTTCATTAGTAGAGATCTTTGGTTAAAATTTGTCAAGGATAGACTTAATGATCTTGCTAACAATTTTAGAATCTGTAAAAGTTCTACCAAGCATAAATGTAGAATTTGTAATATGACACAACTTTGAATAAAAATCAGATATTGATTTATCCCTAAGCATGATTAGATTCTTAAATTGTGAGTTTAATCTCATCAATTTAGATTTTTTAATAAAAGCTGTACCTTCATGTTTTACCTTAAGAATGTTTCAAGCTTTTTTAGCTGCTTTGCATCTCGAAATCTGACCAAAATTGTTAAGATCTATTGCTGTAAAAATTACATTGATGCCTTTGAATTTCAAATAGAACCCCTGTACTCCTCATCAGTCCATTCTTCCTTAAGTTTAAGTTCTGTAGCACTGCATGCATTCAATTGAGTTGGTTTTGTCCAACCTTCTAGAAAACTGGTCCATGCACGATCATCAAGTGATTTGATATACATTATCATTCTCACTTTTCGATAAGAATAATTACCATCATCAAGAATTGGTGGTTGTGATCTAGATCCTCTATTTCGTATGAACTCCATGCCTTTAAATCAATGTGATCTTTCTTCACTTGTATGACAGTGAACCTGCTCTGATACCAATTGTAAAATCTGAAAGTATGGATTAGTTATATGTAATATAACAGAAAATTATAATATTAAATGGCACAGGAGGATTTACATGGTTTGGTTATAAAACATACATCTATGGATAGCTTAGAGTTACAATTTATTAAGTTCTTATTTGTATAATCTTTAGGTGTATTTATAGTGCTGACTCACTTTCATACACTGACCTAATCTTTGTAAAATAAAATCTCCAAAAGATCTTAAATTCTAGTGACACTGTCGACTCTCTGTTGCTGATAGGTGTCTATTTATGTATTACTTTTATATCAATTCGTCCATGTTTCTTTGCTATATTCCTTGGTATTTTTATGTTTTTGTGTGGTTTTGATGTTTGTAGGAGTTTTGGAGCAACTTGCACAAAAATGGAGTAAAACCCTTCATTTTCACCTCTGCTAGTCAGTGATCTTCTCGGATTTAATTGTATTGATATACAATGAACCCGACGACATGTTATATACCGTTGGAAAGCTCTCGAAGTCTATTTTCTGGAGAAATTTACGGTTTATAAATCCATTCAGTGTACCAAAAGTTGTAATCAAAACAGTGTGAGATGTATAGAAATATAATTCCACAAGCACTGTAGCATGTATAATACGGGGCACTGTAGCAAGTCACTGTAGCAGAGTATTTAAACACATTTTAGGGTTTTATTTTCATAACTTGAAGAGGGGAGAACGTGGAGGAGGCTGCATCTTTGGATTTCTCTCATCTCTTGGAGTTCTTGAAGGAGATTGAAGGCTTGGAAAGAGGAAGAACTACAATCTTGAGAGATTTTCATCAAATTTGCTAAGTTTTCCCTTTCCCTTCCATTTTCTGGAATGTCTCCATATTGTATTGTATTTGTATTGTTTCTGAATATGTGTAACTAAATCTGAATTGGTTGAGGGTGATTTCAAAGCCCTCGATATGGTTTTTGTGAGTTGATTGTGCAAGAAGTTATTATCCAATTCTCTAATTGAAGTTGCTTGTATTTTCCCATGTTTAATGCTTATGATTACTTGCTGGATTGTATTTGGGTGGCCAACTGAATATAATCTGGATATTGTCTATTGCTAGACTAGAAATCTTGATCCGTAATTGTCTTGAATTTCTAATCATTAGTAGCAAAATTGTGATCAGAGATTGCAATTGGAGAATATAACCTAAGTTAAATAATCCGAGCTTGTGTGTTTATTGCTTAGATCAACCTATCTTTCTTTTCGTAATGCATCCATTGAATTAAATTTAGAGAGCTTGTTCTAGGTTGTTTAATGGATAGAGATTAAATAAAGAGCCTGTTTTATTTAACAACAAAGTAAGGAAAGATTGGGATAACAGAGCTTATTGTTATCTACGGTTGATAATTTCAATGGTGTAATTGGATGATAATTCTACAATTAATTCGCAAATCCATATCTTGTGGTGGAGAATGATCCCTTGACCAGATTTCTATCATTGATTAATTCCCATTTCAATTAGTTTGCATTGTGTTATTCATTAATTACCATCGTATTCATTTTTTCATCTAGTTAATCAACCAACAAAACCCCCCCATTTAGTTAATTGTTGCTGGAAATAACAAATTCAATTAGAATCAATCCTCGTGGGAACGATATCTTACTCATCACTTTATTACTTGTGCGACTAGTATACTTGCTAGTTTCGAACGCATCAGTTGCTGATACCTTAACAGCACACTGTTAAGTAATATATGACAACCATGACTAACATTGAATTACATAAGCACTTAACTCTAAAGTGTATGCTAACTTATACAGACTTAAACAAAATTCATGCATTATTACAACCTCTCACACATGAATAAAACTCTCATAAAACATAGTCAAAAATACATTTCAATTTCCCATTGAAGTTCTCTTAATGCGATACTCTATAACTTATAACAAATAATGTTATATAGTATAAGAATAAGATACTTAGTTATCCTCATCAATATCTTATAGAATCTCAATCAAACTCCAATAGTAAGTATAGGATAATGATTAATATTATAAGAAGTGATATATTAACATCCTAAGTATATTAGAATACTAAATAATATCCTAATCTAACAAGGGATATTCAATATAAATATATTACTTTCTAATAAGGACTTCTAGAAACAGTAAATATAGGAAAGAATATAACTCCATATTTTTATTACAAGTTTGCCGAAAACAAGTCATGTGCATTGCACATGTATAAGTGTCACGTTGACACTAACAATATCAATATTTGTTAGATGAAGAGTAGAATATTAAAAAGTAAAATCTTATTGAAAATTTGATAAAACTAGAGATATATAATAAAAATATTTTATTAATAAATTATGTATTTTGTGAATACAATTATTAATTTTATAGTAATTTTTATTAAAGAAATCATAAATTTATAGAAGTTTTATAAAAATTTAATTATTCCAAGTTTAAAGTTGTGAATGTATTTAAAAAAAGAGTGTGGAGCTTTTTTTTAATTAAAGACATATTTCTTTATTGATTTATTAAAAGTTTTATTATTGGATCATGATCAAAGAAATTATCATAAAAATTATTATATTTAAATTGATATTATTTTCATCCTTTCAATAACATTATATATTTTCTTTAATAATAATTATTATTAAAGTAAAATGGACAATGAAGTAAAACAAGGGATTTGAATATCACGTGCCCTTTAGTCAATAAATAAACACTCAATTATGTTGGCGCTTACATATAGGATAGCAAAAGCAAAGACACCTTTGTTTGACCTCATCCCTGAAAGTATATTATAAAACTAGAAATTAAATGGCCAGTATAATAGTAGCTAGTGTAAGAGGGTAGGGGTGCAAGTGAATGATAAGTAGAGAAGACAAAAAATCATTGTAGAAAGAGTGTAATTAAAATAAATGAAAACTAGGGGGACGAGGAAAAGATGAAAAGCAATATACATAATCACTCGTGACTTTTTTCTTTCAATTTGTGTATCTCAATGTCACAATATGAAGCAATTTTTTAACCAAAATTGGATAGGCAATTGATTATCTAGCTACGACTCAGAACTCATTATGAACAAAGTTTGTTATATGAAAAAAAAAAAAAACAATAGGCATCTCTACAGCTCATTGCAGACACAGAGAAAGCTTAAATAGCTTAGCCCCATAGCTCACTACGGAGGAGAATAACAGTTAGATAAAACTTAGAGAAGCTTAGCTATGTAGCTCACTACAAAGAAGAAAAAAAAAGATTACCAGAGCTTCGCTCTGTAGCCCAGTATAGAGGAGAATAACAATTCGATAAAGCTTAGAGAAATTTAGCTTCATGGCTCACTACTGAAAGAAATAAAAGATTACAAGAGCTTAACTCCATAACTCATTAGGGGGGAGAACAAAAGTTAGAAAAAGCTTAAAGAGCTTAACTATGTAGCTCTCTATAAAGAAGAATAAGAGAAAGCTTGGAGAACTTACTTTGTAGCTTACTACGAAGAAGAATAAAGAAAGCTTAGAGAGCTTAGCTCCCTAACTCATTACTGAGAAGAATGAAAGGTAGAGAAAGCTCATAGATATGAGCTTTGTAGCTTACTAAGGAGATGAATCAAAGATTTACAAAAGCTTAAGAGTGAGTTGTATAGCTCATGTAGAGAAGAACAAATAAAAGCCCAAGAGCAAGCTCAGTTACTCAATATAGAGCACAATACATCTACACCTTCCTACTATGAGAATAGACTACAAAGTCTATAAAAGCTTTGTCATAGGAAGGCTGACAGTGATCAGTATTAAAAGCCCATTAAAAAACAATCCAATTTACAAGGCCTATGTGATAGGAGATAAATGGTTCAAAATAAAGACTTTCAATAAAACAAGTGTTACCAGAGCAATTTTATAGAAAGAGACTTCCTTAAAGATGAGGGTAATAAACTCATTATCAAACAAAGATGAGATGATAACTCTAATCAAAGAAGACAACTCTGTTATCTTATTAGATCAAAGGAGACAACTTTATTATCTTCTTATTTTGTCAATATCTAATATAACTTCTGGTTGAGAACCAACACCACAACACTCAACTATAAATAGACTATGCATTTTATAGAAACACTAAGCCAACTAATCTCCTTTGCCAGACCATTACAAATCTAACTTAAACTTTAGAGTAGTTTTACCAGCAAGACCGTTGACATCCATTCACTTACATTTTCTTTGACTTTGGCAAGATCATTTGCAACAATTTCCTGAAATTCTTCCACGTGTAATTTAACTAGGTGGTGAAAAATCAGTGTCAACAAATAGTCGCCGTCTGTGGGAGTTACTGAAAGTATATGTAACAACCCTAAATTTTTTAGGGCTATAAAAGTCTTTGTGGGAGTTGAACAAGGATTATAAAAAAAAAAAGAGTTTTATTTATATTTAAATTAGAAGTTTTATCTTTTTTGGAATACCTTAACCTCATCTAGTATATAAGCAATATTATAACCTTGCAAATAAGGTTTTTAACGTAAAAATTTAGGGAAGGCTTTGGAACTCAGATATTTCAAGGTAAGATTATATTTCTTTTAGTTTGATTTAATAATCTTTACTAGAATTAATTTTGTTGCCTAGATTTGTGCTAGGATTTCTGCAGAGGATTAATGAATAGCTTAAGATTTTTGAATTTATTAGGATACTTAAAATTCGATTTTCAGTCTAGTTTTTTAATATGTTCTTATAGACATGTATATAAATGTGAAAAATTTTATTTCACAAAAAAATATTAAGATTTCAATTTATTACAAATTTTTGAACTCTCTGTTGAAAACCTGGAAAATACTGCAATTTCTGGATCTTACGAATTTCGGAATTTTGTTTCATATACTAAAAGAGTCAGAAATTCCTCAAATTTTATATGCTGCTTCTTCAAGATGATATATACGTTTCTGTAAATTTTCATGATTTTTAAACGTGTAGAATAAGTATTAGAAAATTTTGAGTTTGAAACGTTTTAATCTGAAAATTCTGGACAGGATTGACTGGCAGAAAACGAAAATCATTTAAAAATAGTTTCTGAAAGTAATTTTCTTTGAAAAATTTTCAGTTGAATACTCTATGTGTCTAGTTCACCTCTGAAAAATTCTAGGTTAATCTGATTAGGATATAATTTTCTAAAATTTCTGGAATGACCTCTGTTCTGGGTATCTGACTTAGGCAAAACGGTTTCTTTAGGAATTTTAAGGGAATTTTGTAGAACATTTGAGGTTTTGAGATTATGAATTTATCAAGATTTTTTTTGGTTATGTCTTAGGACAATTGTTGGAAGAGTAGGAGCTAGGATATTTGCCTTTTTGGATCGAACAAGGTAAGTAACATCATACATGTACTATGATTAAAGTGTAATGTGTTCTTAATAAATATTTTGATTTGTTAGAAAATATTTTTATGTGATATCATATGGATTATTTTCTGTTTTAGAATGAAAATTGTGGAATTAGAGTTTTAGCAAAGCTTTTAAATTGATTCTCAAAAACTGTTTTCATGTTAAAAACCGTTATAGTGAAAAGAACTTTTGACGAATCTATTATTATCTATGAAAAGTTATTTGTATATGTACTTTGAATATCATGTTATTTGAAATGGTTCTTGAATGTTTTGACTCATTGCCCATAGTATCTGAATACTGCTACAAATTCTGAACCCAGCTGTGGTATTAGTGTGCACACAACTTTTGGGCCGGGTCACCGGGATTACAGGTGACATACTTTTGGACTGGATCACCAGGGATACAGGTGACATATTTTTGGGCCGGGTCACCGGGATTACAGGTGACATACTTTTGGACCGGGTCACCGGGAATACAGGTGACATACTTTTGGACTGGGTCACCGGGGATACAGGTGACATATTTTTTGGTCAGGTCACCGGGATTACAGGCGATATATTTCTGGGCCGGGTCACCGGGATTACGAGTGACACTATGTGACATGAGTCGATAAATATTTTCTGATCTTTAATGATTGTGAATGATTTCTTTGATCTTAAATGTTACAAATGCTTATGACTATGTTTTTGTTAAGATATGATTTTTGGAATTAAAGTATTAAACTATGAATTTTATGATATTTTTATAATTATTTTAAGATACTAAATGGTTGTGTATGATTTTACTTACCGAGTTGACGGCTTACCCCTCGTCTCTAACATTTTATCAGAGTAGCGCAGCGGAAGAGTGGTTGGGCTTGATGGTTGATATCAAGGCTTTAGTTCATTTTTTGAATTATCCAATAAGAAGATCCCATTTTATTTTAATAATTGTGTCTGAAACTTTAGATTATTAGACTTTGTTTTGACGTAGAGAGATATTAAATTTGTTGTTATGTTCCTTATTTTCTAATAAGAAGATTTATTGAAGTTTTATTTAGAGATTTATTGTTAGTAATGTCCAAGTATATTAGCAATATTTGTGTTTCGGTTTTGGGGCGTTACAGTATAATTCTAGCAAAACTATGATATTATGTGTGGGCAAAAGGATCGACCAAATATTCCAGAGCACCCTAGAAGCCCTCTAAATCATGAGGGTCCAAGGGTTGATTTGGAATAATAAATGGGGACTTTAACACAAACATGAATCTGATGTTATATACAGGGACAAGAACAAAAATGGAATGAGCGATGCAACTTAACTCATGTTGAAGAAATGAATGAATCATATGGAATTGCATATAGAAACAATTCAAGAAGTCATAAAATTGAACGATAAGGAAAAGCGACAGAGGCCAATCACGTAGGGGAGCATACGAGAAGAAATACAAAGGACTTACAAAGTCACTTGGTAGTAAGGTGACGAGGTCGGGTTATGGAGGAGGAAAGATATACAACAGACTTTGGAGGTCTTTCAACAAGAGGTCAATTGACTGAAAAAATGACTTGATGAAATGTAGATTAGAGGACCAACAAATTCGTTATTAGAGGAAAGTGAGCCTCCTTTCACTTATGACTTATTAGAAGCAGAACTTCGGAGGAAGTTCAAGATGCCACAAACAAAATAGCATGATAGCATAAGAGATCCAATAGAGTATTTAAAGACATGTAGGTCTTGGATGGAGTTGCAAGGTGCTATAGGACCAGCCATGTGTAGGGCATTTTCGTTGACACTTTCAAGAGAGCTCGAAGGTGTTATAAAAAATTAAAACTTGGAATGATCTTATCATTTGTTCAATTAAGTGAAGTATTTGAATGGAAGTTCATAGGAGATAAAGATCATCAATTACTACCTACGTATCTTTTCCTAGTAAAGCAAGGACGGGATGAATCATTGTAGAGTAAATAGTCCATTTCAATATAAAAGCTATAAAGGTTGAAAATTGCATAGGTGCAATGATATTGACAGCTATGATGGTTGGACTGCGACTAAGAAAATTCCAATATTCCTTGGCAAAAATAGCACCTAGAACTTTTATGGAGTTTCCAGCTAGAGCATAGAAATATTCAAATGCTAAAAGAAGTGTTGACCAAGAACCAAATAGAGGAGGTGAGAAAAGAATAAGGAATGAGGAATAAGGCCAAGGTAAAAGTAATAAAGAAGCACAAAGGCCTAGGCTTCCAGAGAGTAGATCTCTAAGTGTACACCTTTGAACATACCAATAGGCCTCGATAATTGAAAGCTAAACCCGACATGAGCGACAAAAATAAGAATTGTCCCTTTCACAGAGACCACAATCATAACACAAAAGTTTTTTATGACCTAAGAGAAGAGATTAAGTCTCTTATTCATAAAAGACATCTTAAGGACTACATAAGAAGACAACAATAAATCATTGGCTTAAAAATAAAAGCTTAGAGAAGTAAAGCAACATTAGTGCCTCTGCTTCAAAAATAAGGCATAGAAAAGCAAACCAATGAAGAAGTAAGGCTTTGAAAATAAAAGCGTAGAGAAGCAAAGCTTTGAAAATAAAAAGTAGAGAAGTAAGACGAAGCAATGTAAAGCAAAGTAACAAAGTAAAAACAAAGTGCTCGTTTTATTTTTAGAAAAGCAAGACAAGGCAAACATACAAAAATTATGACAAAATATTTTCCTCAAAAATAAAAGATTCTATCAAGTAGTCCAAAACACAAAGCACAACAATAATAAATAAAGCTACAAGGACAAACAAGTACAAGTCAAATCTAATAAAGCTGCAAGCAAAGGAAATGTCACCAATTGACATTATTTGAATCTTTAACTTAAAACCTTATTGTCAAAGCTACTAGAAAGTCAGGCAAAGTGGCGTTCAAGTGTGAACAGCAAAGCAAAAAAAAAGAAAAAAAGAAAAAAAAAGAAATCATCTAAAATTCATAAAAAAATTCAATGTCAGTCTAAAAGATTGTAGGGGTAACTATTATACCAAAAACAAAAAACTTTGGCAACTTCATAGGTCATTATAGAGGTGGATAAAGCTTAAAGAGCTTAGCTCCGTAGCTCATTATAAGGAATAACAGTTAGCCAAAGCTTAAGTTCGTAGCTCATTACAAAGAAAAACAAAAGATTAGAGTTTAACTTTGTACCTTATTACGGGTAGAATAAAAGATAGAAAAAGCTTAAAAACCCTAGCTCCGTAGCTCATTATGGAGAAGAATAAAAGATTACAAGAGCTTAGCTTTGTAACTTACTACAAAGAAAAATAAAATATTACAAGAGCTTAGCTCCGTAGCCACTATAGAGAATGATAAGAGAAAGCCTCAAAGGGCTTATCATCGTAGCTCTATACAGAGAAGAATAAAAGAGAGCTTAGAAAGCTTAGCTCTATAGCTCAATATGAAGAAGAATAAGATAAATCTTAGAGAACTTAGCTTCGTAGCTCACTACAAAGAAGAATGTAAGCCAAAGATGTGGGAATCTAGAGACAAACTTGAACACTTCAAGAATGCAAAATCAACTCTGGTACTGGGATCTTGCAACTACAAATTTCAAAAATTTTATACAACTTTCTTCCATGTCAGTTCTTGGGTATGTCTGTAAATTACGCGAGTAAGACAAGTGGGCATCTTTCTTCGCGAAAAAAACCTGAGAACACAAAACAAGGGCTAGAGAGACAAGAGAAAGCTCAAATGTTATCGTGGGAGGCCTTCAACCAAGTTTGCATGAAGCTTAGCGTGCCCTGAGGTGGTTTGCGCAAATCACAGGGAAGGCACTTAGGGTTTCACTTTTTCTGCCCTCTGGAGGCTCTTAGGCCTTCAACTTGAATAATATAACTCTTATATATGTCCTTGTATCCTTGTTTGATGTTGACTAGTACACTATGTATAATTAGGGTTATATCAAATACAAACCTAAATAGGCTTTGGAAGCTTTTAGGGTCCAACCCTTTAATTAATTAATTTTTAATTAATTCAATAGCCTACTTATTTAACTAATCTCATTAATAAATAATTGGTCCAATTAATAATTAATCACATTGATTAAATTGGCCAACTTACTAGTTTAATAATTTATTGAATCTAATTTTGGGCTTTATTTTCTAATAAACCTAATTAAATTAAGTAATTAATTTCTCAAATCCAGACCCTGTTCAGGCAATTTGTTAGTCAGTTATTGAGGTGACCTTAATAGATATATTTAACTACAAGTTTCAATAGGTTTGACCAAGTACGCTATTATATATAGTGGGTCTATCTATTAACTTTGGTCCATTCTACCATAGCTCCAAAATTGCACTTTTCAATTAAATATTCTTTGTAGAAAGATTAATAATTTAAGTTGATTAAATTGTTCTTTAAGCTGTATCCATTGAGAAATAGGTTTACATAACTACCATTCATGGAATACTAATAATTGGAGTTAGGTATAAATTATCATTTTACCCCTTTAATTACATCTTGAGTCCTTGATACTAGTTTTACATCATTTAAACGGGTTAAGATTTATTTAAATAAATCTTATTTTAATCAGCATCATTCATTAAATACTTGGCTAAGATTTTACCATTTGAAACCTTGTAAAACCATCAAGGTGGTAATTTGCAATCCTTTCGAAGTCATGAATTTCATATCTATGGTATAACGTCTTCTAGCAGACAGATCTCACAATCTCAACTAGCCAAAGTGTTGACCTTTCTCTTTTAGATTTCATTTTTTATTCTAGTCAAAGACCATAGCCCATATAATCAAGATCCACTATCCACTCAGGATTAAGGTAGGAATGCCTTCAGTACTCGATTGTGGTAATTTACATTCGATCACAGTATTTTCACTAAATTTTATAATTTCATGTGGTTCGTGTTCAATGCATTCATTAATGCACTAATGTCTTTGTCCTAAAGTCTCCACTTGAAATGGTTAGAGGTTTACCATTTCTCCTTTGGAGACAAACAATACTACAATCTTGTCCAAACAAAGTGCCTAGCTTTTGTTTATAGATTGTGAACTAGTTTTGAGCTATGATAAAGTTTGATGTCTCATATATACCACATTTATACAAAACTTTATCAATTTACAAACTTTTGAGTCTTTAGTCATTAATAAAATTATACTTAGCCACTGATAAAAAATAACAACTTTATTTATTAATGTTTAAAAATTACAAAAAAAATATATCCATACTCTTAGGGCATCTTCCTTTAAAAAAAAAAAAAGAAGAAGAAGAAGATTAGTAGCTCACTACGAATAAGAATAAAAGAAAGCTTATAGAGCTTAGCTCTGTAGTTCACTATAGAGAAGAATGGAAGTTAGAGAAAGCTTAGAGATCTTAGCTCCGTAGCTCACTTAGAGAAGAATAAAACTTAAAGAAAGCTCAAAGAGCTAGCTTTACAGCTCATTATGGAGAAGAATAAAAGATCTATAAGAGTGAGCTCTATAGATCACTATGAAGAAGAACAAATAAGAGCTTAAAAGTTAGCTCTATAACTCAATATAAAGCATAACACTTTTACACCTTCCTACTAGAAGAATAGACTACAAAGCCCATAAAGACTTTGTTATAGAAAGGCCTACAAGTGATTAGTATTAAAAAGCCCACGCCTATGTGGTAGGAGATGGATGATTCAAAATAAAGACTTTCAACAAAACAAGTTTTGTCAGAGTAATTTTTTTGAAAAAGACTTTCTCAAAGATAAGAATAATAAGCTAATTATCAAGCTATGATGATAACTCTTATCAAAGGAGATAACTTTGTGATCTCATTAGATAAGAGGAGATTGTCAATACTAATACGACTTCGAGCTGAGAACCAACACCATAACACTTAACTATAGATAGACTACAGCTCTTAGATGCCAGATATGAAAACATTAAGCCTACTAATGTCCTCTATTAGACTATTAGAAATCTGACTCGAACATTGGAGTGGTTTCTCTGACAACACCACCGGCACTCCCTTCACATTCATTTTATTTGTTTGTGGTAAGAAAATCCACAATAATTCTCTGAAATCCTGCCATGTGTAATTTATTTAGTTAGCAAAAAATTAGCATCAACAAAGTTAATTTTGAATACGGAGCAAAAGAGAATAGGAGAGGAGTAAAAGATGGTTTCATACAAAGAAGTTGATCGTATGAAAACTCGCTATGAATTAAACTAGAGGGATACATTACTCACTCGCTTAAGTAGAGTACTAAAACAATACTCATGAAACTAGCTTCAATACTAACCAAGCGGACACAAAAGGGAAGCCCTGTCATTTAATTTATAATAACTATATATATGTTCATACACACTTAATTTTAGTGTGAGAAGTTGATGGTTGATCTAATTCTTTAATAAATTATTTTTTTATTTTATTAAGTTCTTAAAAAATTAACGAAAGTATTTGATCTTGTTTATTCCGGTCACCAATGACGGAAACATTGACAAATCAAAGAAGCGCGGCTTATGGCGATGCTGGTGGAGGTGGCGATGTCATCCCACTCATCGATGGTAGGAGGATGGCAATCGAAAATGGCGAAGATGGCTGGAGTTGGCTGCAACTTTGACATTGTTTTTATTTTTTTAAATTTATTTTATAAAAAATTAAAAATATATTTAATATATAATTTGTCAACTAATTAATTAGTTTTAAAATTTTAATATATGAGGGTATTTTTGTATCTTAAATTATAAGGATAATTTTGATATTTTAGTCTATCCAAATTTTAGCTTTTCAAAATCTGATTTTCAAAAGTTGCCTTCCACTATTTTTACAGTAAGGTTTGATCTTATTTTGGGGATTTTGTAAATTTCATTCCAAAAATAGAAAGCTCGAAGCTTAGCAAACTCTTGAAATAGCAAAAGCTAACTTAAGGAAAGCTGAAAGCAAGAGACAAACAATTAAAGCAAATCTAGCTCTTAGACAAGCTCGGACACGAGCAAAGGTGCTTTCTTTTCTTAGTACAAAAATAGATTCTCCAAGCAATAGCTTTTTGGACAATCAGGTTTCAAAGTATTTATTAAATACTAAAATAGTTGTAGCTAATAGCAGAATCCAAAAACTGTTGAGCAAAGTAGCCCCAAATGCACTCATAAATATCTTCAATTCAGACCACTATTAAATATATAACACGTTGTAAGGGTCTATAGGACATTTGATAATCATCTCATTTTGATTCTTTTGTTATTTCAGTTATATATTACAACGTTTATTTATTTATTTCTTTTTAATGGTTGTACAAAGTGAGAATATGATAATATCCGAAGACCATCGGAGGCAACAGTGTAAGCCTATCTTACCTCTAATGTAGAGTCTAATCTAAGAGAAAGGAAGAAAAGCAAACTTGAAGCTGGGTGTCTTTCAACCCACATCTTTTGAATCTTGAATTATGATTCAAAACAAAACTATACTTTTCTCAAATTAGGGTTCTAAATACCTTAAAAAACAAACATAAAGTCAAATATACAGTGTATCTGAAATGCAACTTTTAGGCTACTAAAGTTGATGAGCTCATGCATGACAGCATGAGCCTTCCAGAATCCCTCTCATGTGATTAAATTGTTAGTCAAATTAGTTAGGCACCTCCCATTTTGAAAGTCAAAGGTAGTGGCCAAATTGATTTGAAATTGTATGTAGAATTTCCCTATAAATATGAGACGAATTCTGCCTTGTTTATGCATTAGAGAAACTCCAGAGAGAGTTCAGGAATTAGAACCAAGAGAGTTCTGAGTGTTAGAGAGCCAGGTTGAGCTCCAGGAAATTTAGGGGAGTTTTTGTGTAATTCTTGTACATTAATTTTCTCTGTTAATACAAGTTAATTTTCTCCCAAATTCTGTTCTGAGTGTGCATTGCATCCCCAACAAGTGGTATCAGAGCCTCGTTGAGCTCCTGGAACGTCAGAACAGAGAGGAAAAATTCAGAGAAAATTCGTCCCCTATTTCTGGAAAATTTCGATTTTTCGGAAAGTGTTCGAATTTCGAATTTGAAGTGTCCAGTGTGTTCGTGAGATCGAGGTGAGTATTCTGCAATTTTCCGGCGACCGAGGCGATCACCAGAGAAGCCGCACGCGCCGTCTGCCTGAACTGCGAGTGGTCCTCACTCGCCACACGCGCCGCACGTGCCATCCAAAGGTTGAAGACGACCACGTCACCACGCCACGTCATCACACTCAGCAGATTTTTGCCACGTCATCTGTCCACGTCAGCGACACCACGTCAGCATTGCCACGTCAGCAAGTCCACGTCATCAGACACGTGTTGCCACGTCAGCACAGTGGACCCCATCTGCCACGTCAGCAAATCTTCGGGAAATTATATTTTGGCCCCTGTATTTTCGGGTAATTACTTTTGACCCCTGAATTTCTAAAATTTACATTTCAGTCCTTAGGAAATATCAGTTTGGCCCCTGTAGTGCTGGTGAATGATATTATGCCCCTTTTAGTTTCTGAAATTTCAGTTTAGCCCTTAAGAAATTTCAGTTTAGTCCTTAGAATTTCCAAGCTTAGTATTTATTGTATAAAAAGAATTTTTGAGCCCCGGAAGAGGCTATTCCACCATTTTTGACCGTTCCGGATGTAACGGTGGGCTCGGATTTTTGAAATTCAATTTCTATTTTAGTGATTTAATTATTCTAAAATGGAAGAATCATCCGGAGCCATGATAAAATTGACTGCTACCAACTACACACTATGGAGACCCAGGATGGAGGATCTCCTTAGTTGTAAGGATCTATATGACCCTATAGAATTTGAAGGGCAGAGACCTGAGACAGAAAAAGAGGCAGAGTGGAGGAAAATTAACAGAAAATGCATCGGTCAGATCAGACAATGGATCGATCATAGTGTCTTCCACCATATAGCCAAAGAAACAGATGCATATACTCTATGAAAAAAATTAGAGAGTATGTATCAAGCCAAGTCAGCACGGAATAAAGCCATCCTGATGAGACGGCTTGTAAACTTGAAGTTGCGGAGCGGAACTCCTGTAGCAGAACATACAAGTGAGTTCCAAAACTTGGTGAATCAGTTGACAGCAGTCGAGTTACAGCTTGGAGACGAAGAACAAGCACTTCTACTTCTCAGTTCCCTTCCAGATTCATGGGAGACGTTAGTAGTCTCCATCAGTAATTCAGCACCCGGAGGCAAACTTACCTTATCAATGGTTAAGGATGCCTTGATGAACGAGGAGGCGAGAAGAAAAGATGCAGGCGCCAGTCAAGATGAAGCCTACATCATGGAGAATCGGGGAAGACAGTCTCGAGGCGAAGACTGGAGAAGAGGTAGAAGCAAAAGCAGAGGTAGATCGACAAACAGAAGGGGCAGATCAACAGATGGGCGGAGACCCACCTACAAATGCTATCACTGTAGCAAAGAGGGTCACATGAAGAAAAATTGTTGCAGTCTTCAGAAGCAGAACTAGGAGAGTTCACAAGCACAAAGTAGCGATGAGCCACGAGTTGCAGTGGTAGAAGATGTGACCATCTGTGCAGAAGAGACGTACTTCCACACAGCAGACCAAGGAGTAGAATGGGTAATTGACACAGCAGCTTCCTGCCACGTCACTCCTTGCAGAGAGATCTTCACCACGTACAAAGCAGGAGACTTTGGGATAGTGAAGATGGGAAACAACAGCACCGCCAAAATCATGGGAATTGGTGATATTCATTCCAAACGAACGTTGGATGCAAAATAACTTTGAAGGACGTTCGTCATGTGCCAGATCTTCGACTCAACTTGCTCTCGGTAAAAGCCTTTGATCAGCAAGGTTATGAGAGCTGCTTCACCAATGGTACATGGAAGATGTTGAAAGGGGTCATGGTGGTTGCTCGAGGTAAATTATGTGACAATCTTTACAGGACCCATGTAAAGATAAACGGAGAGAGCCTTCATGTAGCAGAGCACATGGTACCTCTAGATTTGTGGCATAAAAGGCTCGGTCACATGGGTGAAAAGGGTTTATCAACCCTTCAGAAAAAGAAGCTGATCACTGTTTCCAAGGATGCAGCGTCTCATCCTTGCGACTATTGTTTGTACGGGAAACAACAGAGGGTGTCATTCAGCTCCTCATCAGTAAAGAAATCAAAGTTATTGGAGCTAGTACACAGTGATGTATGCGGACCTCTCGAAGTGGAAAGTCTAGGTGGTAAAAGGTATTTCTTAACCTTTATTGATGATGCATCTCGGAAAGTGTGGGTGTATTTCCTCAGGACGAAGGATGAAGTTCTGGAGAAGTTCAAGGAGTTTCACGCCATGGTAGAACGTGAAACGGTAAGAAATTAAAATGCCTTCGATCAGATAACGGAGGCGAGTATACCTCCAGAGAGTTCAATGCTTATTGTCGGAGATATGGCATTCGACATGAAAGAACGGTCCCACGCACACCACAGCACAATGGAGTGGCCGAGAGGATGAATCGAACCATCATGGAACGAGTCAGAAGCATGCTCAGATTGGCTAAGTTACCCAAGCCATTCTGGGGGGAGGCAGTTCGCACCGCCTGTTACTTAATCAACAGAGCACCATCAGCACCACTGAACTTCGAGATTCCAGAAAAGGTATGGTCAAATAAAAAGCCCTCCTATAATCATTTGAAAGTGTTTGGTTATTTAGCCTTCATACATGTATCCAAGGAGTTCAGACAGAAGCTCGATGCAAGAACTGTTCCATGTATCTTCATTGGTTATGGAGATGAAGAATTCGGATACAGATTATGGGATCCCAAAGAAAAGAAAGTCATCCAGAGTAGAGATGTCGTATTTCATGAAGACCAAACATATGAAGATGCTGAAAAGACAACAATATCTAAAAATCCCACTAGCAGTGCCCCAGATATTGTTGTAGATTCTACCCCAACACCAAATGCTTCAGGAAATGACGAGGTACCAGAAGAAATTCCAGAAGCAGATCAGGAGAAGGAAAATGAAGAGATTGCTGAGCCAGGGGAGCCACAATCATCTGTAGAAGCTACTGCACCTCCTAGAAATGAAGAACCTCAGCTACGACGATCTGAGCGAGGTCGGATTCCGTCGAGGAGATATCCGAAATCAGAGTACACACTGCTTACTGATGAGGGGGAGCCAGAAAGCTTTCATGAAGCTTTATCTCATCTAGACAAAGAACGATGGCTACATGCAATGTGAGATGAGATGAATTCTCTAGAGAAGAACAAAACTTATGAACTGGTCGAGCTCCCAGACGGAAAGAAGGCACTGAAGAACAAGTGGGTATTCAAGCTCAAGAAAGATGGAACAAGGAAGGTGATGAAGCATAAAGCCCGATTGGTGGTAAAAGGATTCCTTCAGAAGAAAGGAATTGACTTTGACGAAATCTTTTCACCGGTAGTAAAAATGTCCTCAATCTGTGTCATCCTCGGATTAACAGCAAGTCTTGATTTGGAGCTTGAACAGATGGATGTGAAGACAACATTTCTTCATGGAGACTTACATGAAGAAATCTACATGGAGCAGCCAGAAGGATTCGAGGTTCAAGAAAAAGAACACCTCGTGTGCAAGCTCAAAAAGAGCTTGTATGGCCTTAAACAAGCACCAAGACAATGGTACAAGAAGTTTGACTCCTTTATGGTGAGTCATGGGTACAAAAGAACCGCTGCAGACCAATGCGTCTACTTTCAAAAACTTCCAGGTGGAGACTTTGTTGCATTAATGTTATATGTGGACGACATGTTGATCGTCGGAAAAGATGCAACAAGAATAAAGCAGCTGAAGAATGAACTATCAAAAACCTTCGATATGAAGGACTTGGGACCAGCTCAGCAAATCTTGAGGATGCACATTCGTCGAGACAGGAAACAGAAGAAATTATGACTGTCTCAGGAGAAATATGTTGAACGGGTGATTCAAAGGTTCAACATGGATAGTGCTAAGCCAGTTAGTGTACCACTGGCTAACCACTTCAAGCTGAGCAAGAGATCATGTCCCTCATCCAAGAAAGAGATAGAGGACATGGCGTCGGTGCCCTATTCTTTTGCTGTAGGAAGTTTGATGTATGCCATGGTGTGTACAAGGCCAGATATTGCTCATGCTGTAGGAGTCGTGAGCAGATTTCTTTCCAACCCAGGGAAAGAACATTGGGAGGCAGTCAAATGGATTCTCAGATACCTTAAAGGTACCTCGAAGATATGCTTGTGTTACGGGGGAGCTGATCCAATCTTGGAAGGCTATACAGATTCAGATATGGCCGGAGATCCTGACAGTAGGAAATCTACATCAGGTTTTGTTTACACTTTTGCAGGGGGAGCTGTATCATGGCAGTCAAGACTACAGAAGTGTGTTGCGCTATCCACGACAGAGGCAGAATACATTGCCGCAGCGGAAGCTGGAAAAGAAATGTTGTGGTTAAGCGGTTTCTCCAAGAACTTGGGATTGAGCAAAAGGAGTATAAAGTACACTGTGACAGTCAAAGTGCTCTGGATTTGAGCAAGAATTCAGTGTACCATTCTCGAACGAAGCATATCGACATCCGCTATCATTGGATACGAGAGGTGATGGACAAGCAACTGTTGAAACTAGTGAAGATCCATACTAAAGAGAATCCAGCCGACATGTTAACAAAAGTGGTCATCAGAGACAAGTTAAGACTATGCAGAGACATAGTTGGACTAGAAGCAGTCTAATTACTTTTGTTGTTACTCCCTTTCACATGGGATGGAGGGGGAGAATTGATAAGCTCATGCATGACAGCATGAGCCTTCCAGAATCCCTCCCATGTGATTAAATTGTTAGTCAAATTAGTTAGGCACCTCCCATTTTGAAAATCAAAGGTAGTGGCCAAATTGATTTGAAATTGTATACAGAATTTCTATATAAATATGGGACGAATTCTGCCTTGTTTATGCATTAGAGAAACTCCAGAGAGAGTTCAGGAATTAGAACCAAGAGAGTTCTGAGTGTTAGAGAGCCAGGTTGAGCTCCAGGAAATTTAGGGGAGTTTTTGTGTAATTCTTGTACATTAATTTTCTCTATTAATACAAGTTAATTTTCTCCCAAATTCTGTTCTGAGTGTGCATTGCATCCCCAACAAATGTAACATTATAAAACAAATTATTTAAGTATCAAATAACAGAGAAAACAATGACAAGAACAAGAGGAAAGGTTTGCTCGGAGTTTGTATTAAGAAGTCGTGCTTGGAAGTTTGGTACTCGGAAGGAACAATGACAGCAACGAAAAAGAAGGCTTTGCTTGGAAGTTTGTATTCGGAGTTTGTACTAGGAAGAAACAATAAAAGCAATGAAGAGGAATGTTGTTGTGCAAAGTTTGTGTATGAAAGTTGTGTGCTCCGAAGTTCTACGTGGAAGAAACAATGAAAGCATCAAAGAGGAAAGTTCTAGTCGGAGGTTTGCATTCGGAAGTACTCGAAAGTGCTTGTGCTCATCGACGACATCAACCTTACAGTATCTAATGATTTTTTTGAGATTTTTTAAACGGTAATATTAAATTTATAACTTTTATAAATTTAAATTTTATAATTTTATATAATAGTTTATATGATAAAATTTAATTAAAGATATAATTTTTTTATTTTTTTATTTTTTTCTTCTTCAATAAATTTTTATTATATAAACTATCATATCAAGTTATAAAATTTTAATTTTATGAAATTATCAGTTTAACATTACTTTTTTTTCAAAACTCATCCATGATTTGTGCAACAAAATATTGAGTAGCCAAATTTATTTATATGTTAAAAATATTGAACGATGAAAAAATAAAGAAAAAATATAATTCAATTGGTTACTTAAAGTTGAATTTCACTGGATAATTAATTTAAAAAAATCAATATATTTCCCTTTCTCTTTCTCAAAATGCCTTTTAATTCGACTATATTTTATTATTTTAGAGACAATTTTAGTCTCGTTGGCCCTAGATATTCTTTTTTTTTTTTTTTTAAACTCGACTTTTGCAATCTGAACTGAGAATATATTTTCTTAGGAAGTAAAGCCGCCAATTAACAAAAGCCAAGTCAGAACGAAGTAGACCCCACACCATTTGTATGTCCCGTTAACAACCACCAACACCAAGTGAAAAAATACAAACAAATACAATACAATTCAATTCAATTCAATTGAAGCCACAAAACCAGCTCTGTCGTGGCCTCCTCAAGTCCAAGTCCTCTCTGTTCTATTTCCATTTCTATTTCTATGCACGTTCACCTTTTAACTTGTGACGTTTCTCAACTTTCTTCACTCTTTCTCTTCAAGGAGCGAAAACCTGAAGGGATGCTCAGTCTCAGGGCTCACAACTTTTGTTTTGTGTCTAACAACACTAACAATACGACCTTACGGTTACAGCAGAGCCAGACCACACCCACAGCTTCACTTCAACGACGTCGTTCCCACCGCTGCCTGAGCTTGAGTTTCAGGGTTTGCTGTAGCATCAAGGAGAAGGAGGGTGTGAAGTTTGATGGAGTGCTTACTGGGCTACAGGTGGACCAATCGGATTCTGAGGCTGAGTCGGAGTCGGATCACTTGGTTCGGGGGAGTTGGCCGCTGTGGAAAAATGTTCCTGAGAGATATAAACTTATTGGGACCACTTCACTTGCCTTCGTTATTTGTAACATGGACAAGGTATGTATTTCATCACCTTCGCTCAGGCATTTCTGCGAACAAATTTTGCTTTGCTTTATATATTCATTATCAGCTTAATTCCCTGGCATGAGTTAAACTGAACTGAACTCTACGTCGTATGAATTGAACGAGCATGTCATATTTGCCGCTTCTGGATGGGCATAACATCGTTCATGTTCTATATCTACCTTTGATACTTTAAATTTTACACCTCTGTAAGTAAATCATACACTTGAATGATGCATATAGATTCATCCTATTCCTATAACAATAAGCCCTTGTCTTTTGGCCCTAATTTCAACAGCACTGTGATTAGTAATGTGTAAAATTTTGATTCATGGCATGTCTTTATGAGAAGGATTAATGCGGGAAATTCAAAGAGGTCTCAACTCTCATATTTGCTACTGTGGGTCAGTAAACTCCCAGAGTAGATTAGTTTTGTAAATTGTGAATAATATTGCTGGCCTTGTTGATGCTGAAGGACAAACTTCTCTTGTACTATATAATGATTTCTTAAAGCAAGGAGTCTAAATTTAACTGTTGTTTTAGTCTTTGGTTCTTGGTATTCCACATTGAGAATTTTGTTACCTGAACTTTTATAGGTGAACTTGAGTGTTGCCATAATTCCAATGTCACACCAGTTTGGGTGGAATTCTTCGGCAGCTGGACTGGTTCAATCATCATTCTTTTGGGGTTATGCATTGAGTCAATTGCCAGGGGGTTGGCTTGCCAAGATTTTTGGTGGGAGGTTTGTTTTTGAAGTCATAATTTTTTTTTTTTTGTTACGCTTCTCTATCCGTTTTTGCAATAACAAGAAATGTTTCTCATAAAACAATCATATATGTTTGGTTTCTTTCACACACACACACACATATATATTGGTGCTGGTTGTATCCACATCTTACCAAGAGATGGTTAATGTTGTGCACTTGTAATGGTGCACATGCACTAAATTTGGATAAACTTGACCATTAACCATTGTGCATACATATTAGAGGTTAAATATTATTGTAGAACCTAAACCTACGACCTTAAGCTTTTAGGTCAAGTGATTTCTTCTTTCTTGTAGCCAGGATGACCAAATGGTCTTTTGTATCAATCTCAGAATTGTGTTAATTAAATAATAATAATAAATTGATTATGTTTGGTCTACTTGTTAGATCATATTGCTTCATCCACTTATGAGCACATGTGGGGATTAATGTTGTTTATTTAAAATGATAATAAATTGCTTATATTTTGTTGATTTGTAAGATCACATGAGATATGTGTGGTCTTTGAAGTTGAGTTTATTAGAGGGTAAATAATTTTATATGACCCAAATATACTAGCATAAGCTTTTAGGTCAAGTGGCTTCTTTAAACATGCAAGTTTAGAATTATGGCAGTTCACTAACCTCAAAGTGACTGAGGTCATTGCAGATAGGTACATCTGAGATCCTTGGTTTAAGCTTTTAGGTAAATTGGTTTCTTAAAACCTACAATCCTAAAAGCTTTTTCTGTAGTTTCCTAACAATGTATTATATTGGTCATGTATATGATTCTGATGCAGGAAAGTTCTTGAGATTGGAGTACTAACTTGGTCCTTGGCTACAGCACTTGTACCTCTTCTTGCTGGATTTATGCCTGCACTAGTCTTCTCAAGGATTTTGGTACACAACTCTTCAACTTCTAAAACTTTAGTTCAACTTTAAACAAACATTTTTTTACATTTCAAGCCTTTGCAATGTGCATATTTATGTTTATTATCATGTGATATTCTTGCTAAATTGTTGTTTTTCATGCTGATCATCTTCTCCATCATGCATCCAGCATGATAATTTGATAATCTCTCTGTTTGTCTCATAAAAATCTTCCAGTTCTGAGTTAAATGTCTTGAAAGTTAAATTAGTTTCCCTGAGTGAGTTTTTTTTTTTTTTCACCTTCTCCAAAATTTTTAAATCTTATATATTTTCTAAATCTAGGTTGGAATAGGAGAAGGTGTTTCCCCATCGGCTGCAACTGACCTCATTGCCAGGCATGTTTTATCTTTGAAGTATTCAAGGAGCATGCTATTCTGCTGAATTATGTATGACGAATGTTTCCTTTATGTATTTCCTCTGAAAGTGATATATACTACATATATGCTTTTGATAGGCTGTATTTTTAGTTAAATATTCATTACCCATATTACTCCTTTAGATTTCATTTTTGGCATTTGCATTTTCCTGGATTTGACTAAGGCCTTGGTCATCCTCTTTGTGCTAAGAAGTGTTCTGCAGCTAAACCCAGTTGAAAAATGTGATGAAATAATTTTAATAAAAATGTTTGTTAAAAGCTGTGGCATTAGGAAATAGAAATAATATCACACTTTCAGGTCTAGTAAATGGTTTACAGGTTAAGCAACTACTTTTATTCAGTAACTTGTTGAAGATGAACTTTAATGTGTGGATTGTGGGATAAATTTGACAGGTCCTTCATCAATTCTTCCTGAGCCTTTTAGTGTCTTCGATAAGCCTCTTCTTTTAGTCATTGAAGTTCTTTTGGCTTTCTATTCTTGCATTGGTAGTGTGATCTTAACCCATCTGTGGTTGGGTAGTAGACTCTTTTACCATTAGTTTTCTGTTCCTAAATCCCAACTTGTTATATATTTACTTAACATCCTGGATCAAAGTAGCGGCCACTGAGTGTCATTCATTAACTTCCATTTTGTTATTACTTTTCCAAGTGAATTGGAATCAAGAAAATATAATGTAACTTTCACTGATCTCTCCTACTTTTGGCTAATGTACAGACAGACCCTGATGGTTTTAAAATTTGTTAGACTCTACCTTGAAATTTGTGAGAAAATTTATTTTGATTTTTTCTTCACATATGCTGCAGAGAAATTGCTGATAATTTATAATCCAATTTCAACTGGTTAAAATTAGGTAAAGTCTCAGGGAGGCTAATAATATTTAATTAAAATATACTCCAATTGAATTCCCTCCCAAAGAAATGATCTCAAAATAATGATCCTCTTGTTGGCTTTCAATACGATGTTATTCTAAATATATTTTGTTCAAATCATAACTATGTTTCTCTTTTCCCCCTAATTGATTCTCTATTGTTCAATGAACCACATGCAGGTCAATACCTTTGCAAGAACGCTCACGCGCTGTCTCATTTGTCTTTAGTGGACTAAGTGTTGGAAGCGTTACAGGGTATGTTTGCAAAAATGCAGAGTTGGGGCTTATGTTATGTTCTTCCCCACGCACAGCACAAATAGCAAACCAGAGCAGGAATGTAAAAAAAGAATTAGAATAGTGGCACCTAGAGTAGAAACTATTCTGGAAATCCCATCTCAATATTCCCGAAAATTAGATAATACAGTAGAGTAAGGCAGCAGACTTTCGAGAGGTCTGCCAGCTCTCCCTAGAACAAGATTCTAACAGAATTCCTCCCTGCCCTTTCTCTCTCCTTCTCTTTCCCTTAATGTCTCTAACTAACTACCCCTCCTTTCCAACTTAACAGCAAAATAACTAACTCCCAGTCCCCAAGCCTTATTATCAACATGACAAACTGTGCCTAGAATAAGTGAACTTAATTGGGGGTCTAGCCATGGACCTATCATTTACCCCCGCCCAAACATCCACCTTGAGGACAAGGTGGAAGTCAGGAAACTAGTTCTTCAACAGTTCAAAATTTTTCCAAGTTGCTTCAAAATCTAGTAGGTCTTTCCACTTAATGAGCACTTCAGAATTAGTGCCTAGACTATCCCTGGTCTGGCGAAATCCCTTAACACTTTCTGGTTCCGCCATGAACTCCATGTCCTTAGTAAGCTGTGGGGGAATAAGGGGAGACACAGGAAAAGAGCCCACCGCCTTCCTCAATTGAGAAACATGAAAGACAGGGTGTATGGCCGAGGTTGCTGGTAATTTGAGTTTATGGGCAACCTGTCCAATCTTAGATTCCACTATGAAAGTCCATAGAAACGAGGGCTAAGCTTTTCATTCCTTTATCGAGCCAAAGATTTTTGGCGATAGGGCTGTAGCTTTAAATAAACCCAATCCCCCACCTGAAATTGGACATCTCTGCGCTTGCCATTTGCTGTGTTCTTCATCCTCTCTTGAGCAACCTGGGGATGATGTTTTAGTTCATCTAATATGGCATCCCGTTCCTCCAGCAGCTGCTTTACAGAATTAACAGCAGTAGAACCATGATTAAAGCGGACTAATGGGGGTGGATCACGTTCATACAATAGTTTAAAGTGGGTGGACTTGGCTGAAGTATGATAACTTGTGTTATACCAAAATTCTGCCCAAGGAAGCCATTTTGTCCACTGTTTCGGTTTGTCTGCCACAAAGCATCTCAAATATGTCTCTAAACACCTATTGACCACTTCGGACTGTCCATCGGATTGAGGGTGATAAGCAGTGCTTCTATTGAGTGTACGATGCATTTTGAACAACTCCTTCCAAAACAAACTAAGAAATACACGGTCCCTATCCGTAATGATAGAACGGGGTATACCATGAAGCCTCACCACGTCCCTACTGAACAGGTTAGCAACTGAATGTGCAGTAAAAGGATGTTTAAAAGGTAAAAAATGGCCAAATTTGCTTAGGCGATCCACCACTACGGGAATAGTGTCATACCCTTCGGACTTGGGCAAGCCCTCCACCAAATCCATTGTGATGTCTTCCCAAACCTGGTTAGGAATAGGAATTGGCTGGAGAAAACCAGTTGGAGACATTGCCAAATATTTATTTCGTTGGCAAATCACACAAGACTCTATATAGGCTTTGACATCTTTTTTCATGCCCTTCCAATAGAATTCATGGGAAATACATTGTATTGTCTTTAACAAACCTGAATGTCCCCCTAAAGGACTGTCATGGAACTCCTTTAATAACTTAGGAATGAGTTCTGACCCACTAACCAGCACCAATCTGCCCTTATAAAACAGCTGGTCCTGAATCACCGCATAGCATTCTGAGTTTGTTGTTCTTGCCAAAATGGATTCCTTAAGTGATGTAGGACAAATTAGGAATAAATTAGGGATTTTAATTTTGATTTTAGGGATTTTAATAAATTAGGGATTTTGACTATTATTAGGGATTTTGACTTCCTAAATTGGGAGTAATCCTAATTTGAGTCATTTTCCTAAATTAATAGTTTACTATTTTATTTAGGATTTAATTTTGGTATTTTCTAGTTAAACTAGGATTATGATTCTATTTCCTAATAGGATTTTATTTCCTAGTAGAACTAGGCTTTAAGGTCCTATAAATAGGAACCTTTAGTTATGTTATTTTCAGACTTGGTTGTTAATGTTTTTTGATCTTTTAGTAAAAAGATTATTTCTTCCTCAATTTTCACTCTACTTCTTCCCCAAATTTCTTCTATTATTTCTCCCCTTTCCTCTGTTTACATCTCCCTTCCTTTCTGTTAATTTGAGGAACCCCGTTCCTCATCAATTGGTATCAGAGCGTGGTTTTGATCCCGTCTTATACTATTTATCCTTTAATTTTTGTTCAATCCATAAACCCTAAAACCTCTCACCACCATTAACTTACTTTACCCCAATTTCATCTTCCATCAACCCTCCAAAAAAAAAAAAAAAAAATTACTGTTCATTCGTGCACTGTTCACGACGAGTACTGTTTATCGGATGTACTGTTCATTGTGCACTGTTTACAGACGTCACTGCTCACCGCGGATACTGTTCATCAACAGCACATAATTCGTTTTGACCTTTCTGCCCCTTTGATTTTTGTTCTCTTGTTGATTTTGTGGGTATTTGAGTAATTTTGCATCAATTTAGCTGAATCTTATCCTATTATGATGACTAGAAGCAAGAAAAATCAAACTGAAGACCCTGACGTGTCTGAAACCTCAGTCCAACAACTTGAAATATTAGAAACAGTCCGGCTTGTAAACGTTAGGGTTGATGCTTTGGAAAATAAGATGGAAGAAATATTAGCAATTGTAAAAGCTTTACAAGCTTCCTTTCTTAAAATACATGGCCCTAATTTGGAGTCATCCACCAAACATAGGAATCAAGAGATCTTGGGTGCAACTCCTAAGAACCATGAGGATGAGTGTGATGATTCTAGTGGAGATGATGAAGCAAGCGAGATTGATCTTGTAGATGGGCATGAATCTAGAGGTGATATTGAGATTGAGAGCAAGATGATTCCTAATGATGATGTGGAGCCTACATGTGAAGAATCTAGAGATGATATTGAGATCGAGGACAAGATGAATTCTAATGCTGATGTGGAGCCTATATGTGAAGAATTTCATGAAATCATTCAAGAAGTTGATTTCATAGGTTGTGATTCATATTTAGGTTCTTCTATTCCTATCATTGGGTCAACGGTGAAGTCTTCTATCAAGTCAACGGTCAAATCTTCTATTGGGATTATTGTTGCTCTAACAATATTGAAGGCCGATGAAGCATCAATAATTTTTCTATCATGTGTGCTTCTAATATTGGATCATCATGAAGCGAAGATTTGGATTGATGACTTTCTAATGATCATGCAAGATAAGACGTGGCGTTTCCTCGTGTATTGGCAATTTCCTCCTTGACAACTCGCCAGGAGTCGAGTTTTTTCAAGAGGGAGAGAATTGATGTAGGACAAATTAGGAATAAATTAGGGATTTTAATTTTGATTTTAGGGATTTTAATAAATTAGGGATTTTGACTATTATTAGGGATTTTGACTTCCTAAATTGGGAGTAATCCTAATTTGAGTCATTTTCCTAAATTAATAGTTTACTATTTTACTTAGGATTTAATTTTGGTATTTTCTAGTTAAACTAGGATTATGATTCTATTTCCTAATAGGATTTTATTTCCTAGTAGAACTAGGCTTTAAGGTCCTATAAATAGGAACCTTTAGTTATGTTATTTTCAGACTTGGTTGTTAATGTTTTTTGATCTTTTAGTAAAAAGATTATTTCTCCCTCAATTTTCACTCTACTTCTTCCCCAAATTTCTTCTATTATTTCTCCCCTTTCCTCTGTCTACATCTCCCTCCCTTTCTGTTAATTTGAGGAACCCCGTTCCGCATCATTAAGTTGCCTCATTTCATCATCAGCTTCTACTTCCTTTTGTATCAGGCTACTATCAAAGGTGGGAGATAAAGAAAGAGCAACCAATTCCGATCGACGAGATAAAGCATCTGCAGCTTTATTTTCAAGACCGGGACGGTAATGTATCTCAAAGTCAAATCCCATCAGTTTAGACAACTATTTTTGATGTTCCTCAGCAACCAACCTCTGATCCAGCAAGAACTTAAAGACTCCTCTGATCAGTTTTTACTACAAACTTTCTGCCCAACAAGTAAGGGCACCATTTTTGTACCGCCAAAGCCACAACCATCAATTCCCTCTCGTATATCGACTTCAAACGAGCACGTTGGGGAAGTACGTGGCTGTAATAAGCAATTGGTCGCTGCCCTTGCATCAAAACAGCCCCTAATCCAATCTCCGACGCATCTATCTCAATAATAAATAGTTGGCTAAAATCGGAAAGAGCCAAAACTGGGACTATGGTCATAGCTCTTTTTAACTTTTGGAAAGCTTCCTCAGCTTGTTCATTCCATCCAAAATTATCCTTCTTATGTTGTTCTGTCAAAGGAGATGCTATATTCCCATATGCTTTCACAAATTTCCTATAATATCCCGTTAATCCAAGGAACCCCCTCAGCTCCTTCAAATTTCTAGGGGTGGGCCATTGTTGCATTACGTCCACCTTTGAATTGTCAATCGCCACCCTATCTCCAGAGATTATATGCCCCAGGTATTCCACTCTATCCTGAGCAAAAATGCATTTTTTGCGGTTGGCATATAATTGATGTTGTCGAAGAGTCTCCAACACCAATCTCAAATGCTGTACATGTTCGCCCATGCTTTTGCTATAGACTAAAATGTCATCAAAAAAGATCAACACAAATTTTCGTAGAAAATTCCTAAAAATATCATTCATTAGAGCTTGAAACGTGGAGGGTGCATTAGTAAGACCAAAAGGCATCACCAAGCATTCATAATGGCCATTATGAGTGCGGAATGTTGTCTTAAAAACAGCTTCTGCCTTCACTCGAATTTGGTGATATCCAAACTTAAGGTCCAATTTGGAAAATACACAAGCTCCACATAACTCATCTAAAAGTTCATCAATGATGGGAATATGGTACTTATCGGGTACAGTAGCTTGATTTAAAGTGCGGTAGTCGACACAGAATCGCCAACTCCCATCCTTCTTCTTAACCAATAATACTAGACTGGAGAAGGGACTGCTACTAGCCCTTATTACACCAGCAGCCAACATTTCCTGCACAAACTTCTCAATTTCATCCTTTTGAATTTGTGGATAGTGGTATAGTCTCACACTCACTAGTTGCATTGCCTCCTTTAAGACTATAGCATGTTCGTGTCCTCTACTAAGGGTTAAGCCTTGGGGCATCTCAAATGCTGACTGGTAATCATGGAGCAACTCTTTCACTGCTTGGGTGGCTTTCGGATATTCGGATTCAGTCTCAACAAATAGGGAATTTAATTCCAGTAACACTCTGTGGCCTCTTTACTGCTTTCATCAAACTCTTCAAGGAAGCCTGAATTTTGCATAGGCCTGGGTCCCCTTGCAGTTTAACTCTAGTCCCACCAACCTGGAATTCCATTGTCAAAGCCTTGCAGCCAAATTTAATAATACCTAAATTTTCCAGCTATGACATTCCCAATGCAATATCTGAACCAGCCAAATCCAAAGGAAGAAATTTCTCAACAATAATCAACCCTTGCAGAACCAGTTTAACATTCCTGTAGACCCCTTCACCCTTAATTGGAGTTCCAGTGCCAAGTAAGACCCCATATTCACTAGTGTTTTCCATGGGCAGTGAAAGCTTTTCAACCAAGGTACGGGAAATAAAATTATGGGTCGCCCCAGGATCGATGAGTACCACTGCTTCTACCCCTCCTAATTCCCTTGTCAACTTAATAGTTTTAGGAGATGACAGTCCCACTACTGAATTCATAGACAACTCTACAGCCCCTAGATTAGTTGCGTTCTGCTCATTGTTCTCCGTGGTTGGTTCTTCTTCCATCTCTGCCATCTCAATTTCTCCTTGTACCACCATCACCTGCAATTCCCTGAGTTTACAACGATGGTCTGGATGGAATTTTTCGTCACAACGGTAACATAAGCCTCTCTCCTGTTTGGACTGCAATTCAGCATCTGTTAGTCGGCGGAATTGGAACTCTGGTCATTTTCCAGTGGCTTTTTCCAGCATTGCTGTTGTCTTGCCGACATAAGGGCTGGTGTTCTTCGACAATGAATAACCAGAATCAGAGATGCCCCTCTTTTCACTTGAAGCAGAGCCTGTTTTCCAACTTTTCAGAGCAGTATTTTTATTTTTCCAATTTCTGGGCCAGGCCCATGATCCGATCTAGCCCAACGGGCCTAAAGGCCCTTAACTCAGCCCTCAGATCAGGCCTCAAACCGTTGATGAATTGGCCCTCCAGTATATGTTCCGGCGCCTCCCCCATCGCCGACGCTATCTTCTCAAATTGGCGCTGGTATTCTCTGACAGTCCCCACCTACCGAAGAGCCAAAAACTGCTTCAAAATCCCCTCCTGATTCTTGTGAAAGCGTTCCAACAGCAGGGCCTTCAACTCCTGCCACGATCGGAAAGCCCGCTGCCAGTCCTCCCACTAGTGCCAGGCGAAAGCTTCGCCTTCCATCGACACGATGGCCGCGATCAACTTCTCCTTCTCTGTCATTCGATTCAACGAGAAATAGTTTTCCACGCGGTACACCCACTCATCCAGATCGCCACCGTCATACGTCGGCATCTTGATGCGGTGGGTTCTGATGTCTCCTCTCCTTGAGTCCTCGTTTCCACCTCCATTGGCGACGACTGCATGCATTCCCCCTCTCGCCTCCTCCATCGGGGTCTTTTGTCTTGACGTTGACGGAGACCAATGAATGGTTTCCTTACCTTCGGCTGTCAAGGTCTCCAACTTATCAAGAATTGCCGCCATGCCCTGCTCCAGGAGCTGCACTTTGGCCAACCCATCCTTGACAGCACTAAGATCACTCTACATCAGCTGAACCTTCTCCTCAAGCGTATCCATCCTCCCCTCCCCTTTCTTTCCGGCCATACCCAGGTAATTTTGCTTTGATACCAAACTGATATGTTTTTCCTCACACACAGCACAAATAGAAAACCAGAGTAGGAATGTAAAAAAAGAATTAGAATAGTGGCACCTAGAGTAGAAACTATTCTGGAAATCCCATCTCAATATTCCCGAAAATTAGAGAATACAGTAGAGTAAGGCAGCAGACTTTCGAGAGGTCTGCCAGCTCTCCGTAGAACAAGATTCTAACAGAATTCCTCCTTGCCCTTTCTCTCTCCTTCTCTTTCCCTTAATAGTCTCTAACTAACTACCCCTCCTTTCCAACTCAGCAGCAAAATAACTAACTCCCAGTCCCCAAGCCTTATTATCAACATAACAAACTTAACAACAAAACAAGCAAAAGGAAAAAACAAACGCCTAATCAAAATTCACTTCTTGCACCTAGAATAAGTGAACTTAATTGAGGGTCTAGCCATGGACCTATCAGCTTATGAATGCTTATCTGGTCTTAAAGTAAATGCTTGTTAATTGGCTTTTTTTATCTTTTTATTTTTTATTTTTTATTTTTGGTTTAGAAAAGGAAAAGAAAAAATATTTATGATTTTTTGTGCTTACAGTATTGTAAAAACAAGAATCATTCCTCTTTAGTGACCTGACGTCCCCTAATGTCCCTCATATTCATTCATGCTTGTAGGTGAAAATCCATAAAATTTTCTCTGGTTACTTGTTGAGAAGTTTATTCTCTTTATTGTTTGTACAAAAACCAAAGAGGCTACTGTAAATTGTGGGGTGGATTTTCCGTCTTTTATCTACACTGTGAAATGACTCTTGGGGAGATTCTACTTCTGCTTCATTTTCTAATGGGTTGAATCTGATCCAAACCCTGAGAGTCTTATTTAAGTAATCTGTTATAAAATCTTCAAGTAATTGGTTAAGAAATTTTTATTATCAGCCAAACCATTTAACATAGGCAGCCAAGAGACCTAACCTGAGGTCTATATGCTTCCTTTAATCAAGTTCTAAGATCTGTCCATTAGTTGTTACTAAAAATTAATAAATTATTGCAGGCTTCTATTCGCTCCCCCACTTATTCAAAACCTTGGTTGGGAATCTGTATTTTACATATTCGCCTTCCTTGGGATAGCATGGTGAGTTACTATCTGGAAGCAAATCAATTTATTAAAATGCTTGAGTTAGAGTAACTTTTTCCTTTGTGAAAAACAATATGCAAATAGAAAATTTATTTATGTAAAATGAAAATTAGTTTTGTTGATTTTGTAGGCTAATGCTTGTAAATATGAATATTGAAGAACTTGTTCAATTTTATTTTATTTTCTTTTTTGGCTTTTTATCTCTGTGTTTTTCATATATGTAGATTTGACTGAATTTTATCCTACACTCGTGTCATCACCAAACAAAACGTTTAAGGTTTTCAGGTTTTCAGTTTCTTAAAGAAGGACAAGCTTTGTCTGAGGATGAATCAACTGCACGTGAGTGCTTAATCCCTATCTTACCCTTGCAATTTGTTATCTGGAAATGAAAAAAATCGTGTAGCTTATAGATGATAAATAGTTACTAGTTTAATCAGCATCCATTATCCTTTTTTAGTGGAAAATAAATTTGGTTAGTTGAACTCAAAGCACATGCTTCGGAAATCTTATAATATGCACTTCTAGAGAAGTAAAATTTTCATTACTTTTGCTTCCCTTTTATACTTGGCTCCAAAGTTTACAAAAAATTGGATTAAAGGGTAGAGGATTGCGAACTCTTTGACCCTTCTGATTTAGGTAATTCTTACGTATACAATTTCCAAGTCAACTGTGCTAAATACAAATTCCCTATATTTTATTCCCTTCTGCTTGTATTTTATTGCATATGATAGATAATGGCATTGGCAATACACTCTCTAGACATGTTACATCCCTTATCTTTTGGGAGTAGATTTGGTACATATAAGGGGTGAACTTGCCTGACGTATGAGAACCCTTTTGGTTGTTTGGCCCAAAAACAACCTAAGTGCTCCAAACAACCTAAGTGCTTGGGCCCAAAGCAGACAATATGTTATATATTGTGTGGGGTCATGTCCGGCATCTTCTGGATTAATTTTAGTTTTTTTATTTTTTTCATTTTTGCATAATATGTTGACCCATGGTTCAAATAATGCGCTTGGTTCACAGATGATGTTTTGCTATTATATTCGTTAATGATTTTAAACAAAAAGTTAGGTACTATATTTGCTCCATTGTCCTTGAGTTCTTCTGCACGATTATAATTTGGAGTATTTATTTTTATTGTTTTTAATTTGGCAGAGTCCCAATCTATCAATATTAAAAAATCATGGAGTACATCTCTGGAGGAATTGGTTGCATCATTGAAGGTACTTTTTCCTTTTATATATTTCCTTTGTTGTCAAATTTTGGTTACTTGATAGTGATTTCTGATTGGTGTAAATTGTATTTACTACATCTGAAAAGACCACCATGATAGTCAAACTTTTAGGCTCGAATTAGGTGAAAAATATCAGTTTGAGGCACACTTCACCCATAAAATGTTGCATAGGGTGTTTATGTTAAGATATCAATTGAACCAAAAGCCTAAGCTGATAGGTAATGGCTCAAAGATAGTATTTAAGCTCTAACATCCCACCGTCTTGCACTTGGATGTGGACAGAGCACTACCAAACAATCATACCTTGTCACCTGTAACTACAACCATAACTACAAATATAACTTATTGTAATCTAATTAATATCATGGGGGGATTTGGAAACTAGATTATTTGGTTGACTTGGCTTTGATACCATGTTATCGCCTGATCTGAAAGCTTAGCAATGTTTGTATTTAAGCTCTAATAGTTAAAGTCAGATGAATATGAATACTGCTCAGTGTAAGTTGATATACGTTGTCATCTTGTTGATAATCGAAAAGATCCTGAGTTCTTACCTGGCTGCATGAGCACTTGTATCCTAAGATCATTATGTGACATTTGTGGATATTCTATTTCCTGATGGAGTTTTATCATTGCTTAACACCGGGGTGGGGGGGGAGGGTGGGGGGAAGCAACAATGATTGCTGTACGTTGTTTTGGCCCTTTATCCTGTGGTTTGGCTCTTAAGCAATCTGAAAGACCTTTGCTGTTGGCCAATTTGGGCATATAATCAGTAGAGTTCAATTCAGTAGATTTTGACTTGATTTAAATCGGTTAACAACTAGCATCTTCAGTGTCTCCTTCTAAATAGCAGCGTTTTTAGGATTATATCCTGAACAGTTAAATCTACCTTATTAAGAACCAATCTTCGCTCATATCATTGTAATCCTATAATTGCTTAACATGACATTGTAAGAGCAATGTTGATTGTGGTATAATGATTTGGCTCTGTATTTTTGCAATTTATATGTATACTGGGCTTTTAGGAATATATCCTCCACAGTTAAATCTACCTTATTAAGAACCAATCTTCACCTAGATCAGTGTAATCCTATAATTACTTGACATGACATTGTAAGAGCAAGGTCATGCTTTGTCCTTAATGAAGCCTAAATTTCCATGGCAACATACTTTGCAATATTGCAAAGTGTCATTTATTAAGTCATTTTTGGAGAAAGTGTAATAAATTAGAAACATTTTCTTGGGCAAATGTGATCTTAATTCATTCATATGGTCATCTCTGAATGAACACTGCATAAATTAGATCATCGTATATAGTTTGCTGGTTGAATTAAACTTCTAGGGAAATTTACTATTGTTAGGGACACTATCCTGCTACCTTATTTTGATAGCCCTCGTATGAGTTTTTAACTATCCTTAGTTCATCATGACATAAAAGAAATATTCTATAAGTAGATCTCACAGTTTATAGATTGCATGATACTATTGTTAATTTTCTAGGAATGTAACAGGATTTTAGTTCAATTAAGCTTTACGTTATTGGCCATCATTTTTTTATTGGCTCTTGTGTAATAGGACGTACCATGGAAAGCATTTTTTCAAAGTCGATTGGTATGGGCGATGATATATACACATTTTTGTGGAAGTTGGGGCCATTACACTTGTCTGTCTTGGCTTCCTACCTTTTTTAGGTATCTTTCTGACTGCTCATATTAGTTTTTAATTGGGTATATTTATGTCATTATGGAACTTTGCCAAGATATTGCAGCAACACTCTTTGCATGAACCTATCTTTTTCTACATAAATTTATTTTTTTAAAAAAATTTCATGACATTTTATATTAAATTATAAGTGGATTTTTTATTTCTTATTTTTAACATACTAAGTTGAAGAAGAACCTACTATCTCTCTTTTGAGTGAGATCCAATTGCACAACCTTTTGTATAATCATGAGAGACCCAACCGAGTTAGCTAGTAAATATAGTATGAACATTGTAAGTAGGAACTATCATATCTTAGAAATAAGTTTGCAGTTTCTGTTGACTTAACTATGAAGAAATGATTTGGCACTAATTAAGTTTGAATGGAAATTAGAAGTTTCAGTTTCTTTCCCTGTTTGTATGAAATTATCAATAGTATGACACGGAATAATTATCCTCCTTTCCTTTTTCAGAATACTTTGTGTTCTCTTAATTTATCTTTTATTCACATGCTTAGAATGGCAAAAAAATATTTACGTTAGAGCATTTAGTATCTGTAATAGAATTTTAGTTTATTTATTTATTTTGTTATATATTACCAAACAACAAAGAAATCTTATTTAACTTACATGCTATGCAGTGAGGAGCTCAGCCTAAATTTGACAGAAGCTGCATGGGTAAGCCCAAAAGATCTATTTCTTTGCATTTCGGGAAAATCCATGCCTCAGGGTCCTGGAGACATTAAGTGCATAATGAGCATAAACATAAAATGCATTGATTAATGTTACTCAGATGACAATACCTTTTACTTTGATTTCATTCTCATCTTTCAAAAGGAAAACAAAAATTAAAGGAGAAGAAAAAAGAGAGAGAGGGAGAAAGAGGGGTTTTGGGAGGTAAGGTATCCCTTTAGCTTTGCTTCTGATGCTTGGTGTGGTGTTTGAGGCATACTATGAAGTTAAGATGGTATCTAGATCTGATCCTCGACATGCATTGCAACTTACAGCCAGAGATGAGGGTGTAGGTCCTCTTGCAGTTATTTTGTCTGCTTACCAAATACTGTTAAAAAATAATAATATGAAAATAATCTGCATACTGAAGACGCTCTTATGTCTAGGGTAGTGTATGGTGAAGGAGGTTATCGTCTTTCTTGCTCCATAGTGAACATTAATCATGAAGTTAAGTTAATCATGTCTGGCTGTGTCCCTTTTGCTTCTGACACTTCTCTAAGCCAATTTTGGTGTTTGAGGCATACTATGAAGTTAAATGTTATCTAGATCTGATCCTTGGTATGCATTGCAACTTACAGCCAGAGATGAGGGTGTGGGTCCTCTTGCAGTTATTTTGTCTGGCCTACGTAATACTGTTCAAAAATAATAATATAAAAAATACTCTGCATAGTGTAGACGCTCTTATGTCTAGGATTGTGTATGGTGAAGGAGCTTATCAACTTTCTTGCTCCATTATGAACATTAATCATGAAGTTAAGTTAATCATGTCTGGCTGTGGCCTTCTTGCTTCTGATGCTTTGCTAAGCCAATTGTGGTGTTTGAGGCATACTATGAAGTTAAGATGGTATCTAGATCTGATCCTCAGTATGCATGGCAACTTACAGCCAGAGGTGAGGGTGTGGGTCCTCTTGCAATTATTTTGTCTTGCTTACATAATACTGTTAAAAAATAATAATATAAAAAATAATCTGCATACTGCAGATGCTCTTATGTCTACGGTTGTGTATGGTGAAGGATGTTATTATCTTTCTTCCTTCATTATGAACATTAATCTTGGATCGTACTATGTCACGTGGATAGCACAATGGCAATGCTACAGTTAATGATATTGGAATATTGATGCCGAGGGTTTTGTAAAGACAATTTATTGCCACTATATACTTTTTTGATTATCATAATTAATTAAAATTCTGTAGTCAGTTCATTTCTAACTTGGAAAAAAAAATTATGTTTTACAATTATGTCTAAACAACACCATTAGCAATAAGATTTTTGCAATTGCATGCCAATTTTACAACATTAGCATCATGTTGCATGAGCTAATCTACATTTGAGAAGCTGTAAAATTCACGCACAAATTTTTACTGCAGTTCGGATATTATTTGAAGATTGAAGGATTTATGTTCTTAAATACTCTTATGTCAACCATCTTAGGTTTCCATCCTTCCTCCGTTGGCCTCAATATTTGTGACTAGTATTGCAGCACAACTTGCTGACAACTTAATTTCCAATGGAGTTGAAACCACTACGGTATGGGAGTGATACTGAACAAGTACTTCTTACTGTAAACAGTGAATAAGTGTTACTTAAGTTCAGCTAAATATATCCATATGTATCTTTCTGCTGTATTTCATAATATGTTATTGTGGTGAATCTTTAGCCATGTTTTTCTTATTGTTGGTTCCATTCTTATTGTTTTGATTGTCATTCCTTGAACTAAGTTATAGATTACATCAATGCAATGATCAATAATTATTCATTTGTATCTGAATTCTAACCTTTTTGACCACTTAATCTTCTGTGTTTAGGTGCGAAAGATTTGCCAAACTATTGCCTTTCTGTCTCCTGCTGTCTGCATGAGTCTATCTTCTCTGGATCTCGGATTGTCACCTTGGGAGATTGTGGGGATTCTTACTGCTGGCTTAGCCCTCTCAAGCTTCGCCTTGTCTGGTACTAAACAATCCAATGTATCATGATAATAGGATATGACTGGGTTAACCTGTCCAAGTTGATGTGAATGGCTAACATATTTTTTTCTCTTTCACAGGATTTTACTGTACCCATCAAGACATTTCTCCTGAATATGCAAGTATACTCTTGGTACATAAGTTTGCTCCACTTTATTTAACATGTTGTCAAATTTTCTTCAGGCATCTTGTGATGATTGATCTCAGGAGTGAAAACTTGGTTGATAAATTTGTGCTTATCACCCTAATCAGTATCCAGTAAAATCAGTCTGATTCCTTCAACATCAACTTATTGTCTGTGATGGATAATTTGAATACACCAATTTCATGATATTTATTTTTTAAAAGGAATATCCTAGAGGTGTCAGTTGTATTGTGAACAAACAATGGAAGTGCACCAAGCACAAAACTAGGCCCTTGTTGGCTGGATTCTGACTTTAGGCACAAAAGTTCATTGGACTGGCATAGGGTTGACAACAAATACAAATAATTTCTAAAATTTTAAGAGTTGAATATGAGATCTGGCACAGCACAACAAGTACTAGTTTTGTGGCCTGTGCTAGGTTCACCTCTCTAAAATTAGGCATTGCATGAAGACAACACAAGAAAAAAGCTAGCTTTTTTTATGAGGCCACCATGACACGATATCTCTAAGGCAATGCATTCATTTGGAGTGAGAAAAAAGAATTTGTGTTCTGGAATGATACACTGCATTAAGATATCTCTTTTTACCCATTTGCTAGTATTTATAATAGCCTTGTGTAAGCACTTTGTTGGGTAATAAAGCTAACTGCCTTTTGAATTACTAATATGTAAATTTCTTTGCTAATCTTTCCTCTCAGGGTATTACCAACACTGTTGGAGCAGTTCCTGGAATTGTTGGTGTTGCCCTAACCGGTTACCTCCTTGATTCAACTCACTCATGGAGTGTAAGTTACCACTGCCCTATTAGGCTTGATTTTTTGTTGGCAGTTATCTTTCTGTAGAACTCATCCTTATAATTTACATTTGCCTTGTGTAGGTGTCACTCTTTGCACCATCTATCTTTTTCTACTTGACTGGTACAATTGTTTGGTTGGCGTTTGCCAGCAGTAAGCCTCAAAACTTTTCGACAAGAGATTGACCTTACTTCTATGTCCAATGTTGGTTTCGGTGTATAAGCCTCTAAATTGAAGGACACACAATTCAGCAATATCACTAACTTCATTTCTTCCACTAGATGGGCTGAAATGGACCCTATCCACTGACTTGAAAACAAAAAAGTAAAGATTATGTATGATTCGAAATTTAATGTGAGAAATACTTGCAATTTATTTTTTTTCTTTTGTAGCTATTTTGACTAGAAAGTGTTGGTTGGCCACCAAAATGATGTATTGAACATGATTGCAGTTCACATTGTTGTAAGGCTTTTTGTAAGTGCCCACATTCTGTAATATGCACTGGAAAGTCAAGAATTGTAGCTTTAAAGTTACACCAACTTTTGCAGGTTCTTTCTCTCTTTCCCGCTTTCTCAATCTACAAATGAACTGGGTTTGTAACATATCTCTATGAAACGATTCTTGTAGGGCCTGTTATCAGAATCAAAGCGGTACAGTAAAATGATAATTTATAGTACTATTATAAAACTATTGTTTTATGTTACAATTTATATCGTTGCGGTTTCCAGTTTAACAATTGCAAATCTACCGTTATAATTGCATTTCTATTGGCAATGATTTTTCCTGTATTGTTATCATTTGCCTTGTAGTAGATGTCTCTTGGTCGGTCATTAATTTGGGAAAATGCGAAGTTCCTTCCTCAGCCCTTTTTAATTTAGCTTTTATAAAAGTTTTATGTTTGAGGAGCAAAGTCTAGGTTTTGTTTAACTCCACGTTTCCTTTTATTGACTCTTTTATGTGTAACTAACATTTGACTTGACAATCCATTTCCTTTATTTTTATTGGATCATTTAAGTATATTACTGAGTAAGAGGGATAGTATACCTAATTAATTTTTATCTTCTTGATAATCAAAGAAGGTTTTGTCTCCTTGTGGATCATCAGCGATCACAGAAAGGAGAACAAGTAAAAATAAATACAATTAAGAAGATTGAAATTTGGGCATTGTATTACCTATCTCTTATTTGATCAATTACCCAAACGGAAACCAATTTCCGTTCCATCTAGCACCACTTTACCTGCAAGCAGGGAGAACAACATCTGGCATGTGAACAAATACAATAGCGAAAGGAGCAACCACTATTGGCTTTGTTGAATTTACATACATAGGCTTCAATGGAGGTATATCTCCTGTTTGAGTTACACTCAAAATTTTTCCATTAAGTAGCATGGTTTGGCTATGTAAATTTCCATCTTTTGCTGTCAGATGGTATTCCTCTCTCGCTCTTCCACCTATAAATGCTTCAGCTAGCTGAATGATAGTTTTTCTAGAAGTTTTATGTCTGAGTTGCATAGGCAAGGTTTTGTTGAACTCAACATTGGCTTGAACAGTTGTGGTATTGTCTAGGTTAATGAGTAATAGTGTGACCCCTTTCTGCAAGGTGAAAATTTATATCAGATCAGAGAATTAGTAGCATCAAAAGGGGGAATTAGAGAAAGAAAAGCAATGCAACTTACTGATTGTTTTGCGCAATGAGCATACGAGCGTATCTTTTTGGTGCCAGAAAAGCTTGTTGACAGAACATTTCTTCCCATTAATCGGTGCCAAAGAAGAGCACTGCAATCAAGAAAGCATACTGTCAACCATTCCCCCCTTATGACATTCAAAAGCTATAAAAAAATAACCTATGCTGTTGAATTGCTGTTTCAAACTTAGTTCTGCAGGTAATGCATTCTGTGAATGAGCTTAACCTGTAGTAGTCTGGGTTTGGCACAAAGGTTGTTGTGTTGAGCAAACCATAATTTCCGCCAATTAATGTCTGTCTGCAGTATGTTTTTGTATCATGAGCTGATGCCATACCAAGTTGATCCAAATACCTGTTCGTGATATCCAGAACATAAACTAAGAAAGCGACTACAACTACAAGAGAACTAAAGGCATCGATCACAATAAACTACAGCTGGTTTACCAGAAACTAAACACAAATGCATTAGTAACAAGATTATGGCCACTGTTGTAAGCCCCTCCTGCCTCACCAACCCATGCAACTGCTGATGTTCCAGAACTCTTTAGGATGTTTTTGAGTGAACTAAATGTACTAACTTCGCCATCAAGATAAGATGGATCAAGAATCTTTTCAACAAGGTGTTCATCAACTCCTGTTGGGAAAAAGGCAAATATGTCAAATTTACAGTCTGTGGCTTAGGATTGAAGTTCCAGAATTAGTTTTTTTTTTTTTTTTTTTTTTATTTTTTTTTATTTTTTTTTTTTTTTTTTTTTTTTACGGGAAGTACCAGGGCCAAGATTGTATATGTGATGGGAGACCACATCTAAAACGTTGTTTGTTTTACTTATGTATTCTGTAAACCATTTTGCATCAAAGAATCCTCCAGGCGCAATTATGAGAGGCTTAGGTTCCACACCCACATAAATTTTCTGCAAAATGTTCTGCAGAGATTTTGTGTCAACAATGTACTGATCTGCGGCAACTCTTGTTCCAACTCCACTTCCACTCAGTTCATTCCCTAAGCAACAAAGAGACTGAGTTAATCATCTTATAATGCAACTATAATTTACGATCAACAACATACAGAGTGTGCTCTCACCAAGCTCCCAACCGTGGATGAAGTAGTTCTTTTGGACCGTATAACTGATTAGAAATTCGGCATTAGTGTAGTTCCAAGCTCCTTGAGCTGAACCATCAGTACTCATAGAACGTCCGGCGAGAGCATTCAGTCCAAAGATAATCTTAGCGCTGAAGTAAACATAGGTACAACAAACTGATAAAACAGCTTGAGATGAACAAGAAAAAAGAAAATAGATAAAAGCATCCATAGTTGCATTTCCATACCCAGCTTTTTTGAAGAATTGATTGAGTTCATCCCATCTATTGAGTGGTAAACACCCCTCGGTAAAACCAAACATCTCTGAAGATTTATTGACAAATGGAAGACATGTTTTCTGGTCATATTCTGTACCATATATGACCTTATCTTGCAAGGTGCCTCCCAATCTAATCTTCAAAGGTGAAAAGCCTGATATATCGATGAGACCGATTCTCAGGCTTGCACATAAAATCTAGTTAGCTAATGAAAATGAAAAGCAAACAATGGTTTACCTCTTATTGCATTCAAGAATATTTTGTTGTTAAGATCCTGCAAGAAATGCGTCAATGTAATTAATGAAAATTTTTCAGTTTACTGATTCAACTAATAAAAGAAATGAAAACCTAGAAAAAACAGTAAACAAATTTGTTGGAACCTAATGTAAGCTTATAACAACTATATGCCAAGGCAAAGCAATTTACTGAAAACAAAAAATGTAATAGACAAAGTAAACCAGATATGAGAGAGGTTAATTTAAAGAGAAAACAATAAATAATAAAATAAAAATGCAGCAACATCATAAAACTAAGATCTCAAGCCACCACATAAACATGTTAAACATTTTTTCAGTGTAACAAAAAGAAATAAAATTAAAAAAGAAAAGAAAGTAAAGAAGGTTAATTTACCAGGCTCAGCAAAGAAGCTTTACCCCAGCTGCATGTCCCATAATCACATTTCTCAGGAGGCCACCAATCCAAAGTGGCACAAATGAAGTCTTCATCAGTCCTACCAATGACAGTTTTGTCATCAATGTAAACGCTTCCAGAAGCAGTCTGCTGTGAATTCACGGGCAGAGAAATGAAGTTATTGTAACTCAAGATACAAAACAACCCCACCAACCAACTCTCAAGAGAACCCATTTCTGTTTGCACGATAAAATAAATAAATGCTCAAGATCTGCGTCTCTCTGTTAATATCAACTGCTCAGCAGAAAGGCATTGTCAAGCATCAATATGTGAAGAGGAAAGGTTACCACTGAGCTTGCCTGTGAAGGCTAAACGACATATATATATATTGTAATAAAGAGATAATGGCTCAGATTATATTATAAATACAAATTAATAATACACAAAATTTCATTGATGGACATTTATCCTTTGTTTGATTATAGCCACCATTTGCCAGTGTAGTGTGGACCTCCTTACCGCAATTCAAGAAAGTGCTCTCTCTCTCTCTCTCTCTCTCTCTCTCTCTCTCTCTCTCTCTCTCTCTGTGCGTGCCTATATCAATCTATAACTAATTGAGATTTCCTTAAACAGATCCTCGTTTTCTAAGGTTTATTGAAGAGAATTTATGTATATAATATATTAAGTTCTGAGTACGGACGTATATTAAATTTTTTTAAATAAAAAATATGGATGTTATTTTACTATTTTAAAAAATACGTAATTAATGATAAATTATTTATAGTCTTATTATTTTAAACATCTCGAAAAATATATATCTTCGAGACAATATTAAAGGAATCTTTTAATTACTATATCATGGTTTTTTGAGAGATTAATAAATTCGTCACCCAAAAGTCTTTGAAACTTTTATAGGAGGCTTCTTTTACTATTATATTTTCGGAAACTTTCCAGGCATCTTAATAATTTCAGTTCGTCTAAAATCTTTCCTTTTAAGAAATTATAAATAGTGTTGGATGGAAATATTGGAACGGCCAATAAAATTAATATTTGAAGCCACGTCTTTAAGAAGAAGTGATTTTCTTTATTTCAGAAGACTTTATGTATTTTCTATCCCACATGATGACTTTTTAATCTGGTCGATGGAAGCTTCACTATAACTCTGGTCAGAAAACAACACAATTACCAATTTCGTCGTAAGAGGTATTGCATGGCACAAATTAATAAAATAATAAAAACTGAATCTTTTCTCTATGTGTTCTCCAAGCAAGATAAATCTTGTCCAAGTATCTCACTGACTTCCTCACAAGCTTTCAGGTGTCTCATAAAGGAACCTTTTTGTCCTCCTAATATCTCCATGGGTTTTAGTTAGATGTGATTACCAGCTCTTTTGCATACAATAAGATGTCACTCCTAGACCATGCATGACAACACTTCTACAAGAATTACTCCTGTAAATAGGCTCATTTGCTTCAAATCAATGTTTGGAACTCTCTAACTCCCAAAAAACTCTATAGCTCTCTCTCTCGTCCCTCCTTGGTCAATCAAATATTTCTCTCCATATTTCGGTCTCTGACGTAAGCGTCGAAGGATTATCACCAACAACACCGTCAATGCCTCTGGCCTTTATTTTCTCTTTGTGTTCAAATTAGTTGCACCACTAGAGCCTCGGTTGATCAAACTATAGCAACCATCTTAATGGACACGTGGCCCAAAATTCCTTACTTTCACCCCTTCTTCTCTATATATTCTCATATTTCTCTCTTGCTGAGTCAGACTTTCCATAACAAATATAAATTTTACTAGTGAGGTGAAGGTCAGCTGATTAGTGGCACCAACATATAAAAATGAATTAATTGGCTTACTTAGGACATAGACCAAAATTTGATAGTTGGGGTTAATGGGGAGAAATGAATATGTAGGAGGGGGGTAAAAAGACAACCAACAATTATATCCAATAATGAACATAATGGACCAAAAAATTTTCATATGCGTTTTTTAGATTTTTTTTTTTTCTTACAAGAGATGTAGCTCTGGGTTTGCTCTTTATTGCTTTTACGTTTGGGAATGAAGAGCCGTGTGGGATTTATAGCAAAGTGGGCCAAATGACTTTAGGTTTGGTCTAGTTTAATAATTTTAATTAACAATATTAGCTATCAGACAAGAGACAAGTTGCGCTGTTGTGACTTCTTGTTTCATCACTTTTTTCAGAACCAGACCATGGTGTGTCCAAATCCTTTTGAGATTTCATTATTTTTCTTTTGGTTCAATCAAAATTCAACAAATGCATGCCTAGATTTCACATTTTATAACATCAATGGACTTTGATTGGCCCTCATCTCATTTGGTTCCTGTGCTCTGTTCAGATTCTCTCTCGTTACCTTCTAGCTTGTTTACATAGATATTCTAAATCTTAGGAATATCTTATTCAAGTACTATAATATTCTTTTTATTATTATTATTATTATTAGAAAATTTTAATAAAATTTTTTAAATTATAGGTTTTTTTGATAAATGATCATATTTCTAAAAATTTGCATACTATAATCTTGTTTGGCGTCTGATAGCATTCGATAGGTACATCGGATAAAGTCCGACAGTGTCTAACAATGCATGTCGAGTGTCATGACATATAAATATTTATAGATATGATCATTTTTGTAATCCACACTTTTGAGATATTTTTTAATTTTTTCTTATTATTATTAATTTAGGTCATTATCTAAGTTGTAGAAATTAACGTACAACTTATTATTCTCATTCAAGTAAGATCATGGTGTGTCCAACTTAGTAATAATATATGTTTATCTAACAATAAGTTGAGTATCAAATTACTTGAGTATCACGTTGGTATTTGAAAATTATGTTAAATTTTATACTTAATACTAAATTTGACTAGTACATTTAAATTTTTCTAGATGACCAAAAAAAAAAATCCTTATAAATGGATTTTTTTTCGTATCCTAAATAAATTTTGTTATTTGATTTGACATAGGTACAATGTTTAAAACATTTAGTACAGAGTTTTATAAATTACTCATATAGCATTATAAATAAATAATAACAGTACTTAAAATGTAAAATGAAAATACTTCATATTTATTTTTAAAAAAAAGGTACTATTAATTGTTGATTATTGACTTTCTCCTTTTCACTGCAAAAAGATCCTGATTCCTTAGCGTGGAATCCACTTCAACTTCATTATCTCATCTGCAAAGAGCTTTAAAGTATTTTATTTGTATTTGAGAAAGGTGAAGCGGCATGTGAGAATGAGACCAAAAAATAAAAATCAAAACTCGGTGGTCCAATTTTGCAATTAAAATGGCCCACGAAATCTCCCAAACACTCCACTCGTCAAAAATTAAAATAACTCTAAATACCCCCTTCAGGTTTAATAAAATACACTTACACCCTTTTATGTAAAAATACCAATAAATTAAGGTGAGGCTTTTCATACCCACATGCACACAAAAATAAAAATATAAAAAATTTTCAATTATGTTTTTGCTCGACTCATTTTCATAATTCTAGAAATATTCTCGTGTAGCGAATATAACTAAGACGAACTATTTGAGAGATTAATATAAATATATTAAATTAATAATTGAAAAGATTATTGATTTTAATTGTACTTTTTTGTTAAATTAAAGATTGATCTATTGAATTTTATAGGTTGATTGATGTCATTTCTAAATTATGATTTGATAAAATTTTAAACACTAGAATTTTGATCATATAGGTGTATTTAGATTAATGTGTGGGGAAATGAATTTTCTTTTTCTTTTTTTTTTGGGTAAATAGTCCCACCATAAATTGAATCTCTCTCACTTGTTACTCTCAAATTCTCATTTCATTTTCAATTTGGTTGATTATCTACAAGATGGGGCAAGGGATGGGGCTATTAGGTAGATACATTATTTGAGTGCAATCAAAGTTTGACTCAAGCATGGTTGCCTTCATATTTGAGTTTCTTGGAGAGGATTCGTTAGATCCACGAAAACCTAATCCATTTAATGGTAGATAAAGATGCCTTACCAAGAAGGAAAAACCAAAGCAAAACGAATGTGTTTGGTAGAATTTAGTTATATTCTAACCTAATACCTCCAGGATATATCAATCCTCTTAGTTGGGATGGGAAATATATTACATATTCGTTATTTGAATAAGATAAAGAGGTCGGAAGATGAGGAGTCACTCAAGGTTGGGGGGTGTTCTGGGTAATCTTTTAACGTTCAAGTTAGATTTTGAAGTATGCAGAAATACGAGCGAGAGAGGGAAAATACGCATCCTCTAAACTTGAAATATGATGGTTTATACGAAACGACCCAGATGGTAAGAGCCGGTTGTGGTGCTCTTTTCAAAGTGGACAAGATGGTAATCATCCTCGACGTATTGAACACATCATGGGGGTCACTAGGCAACCAAAAGCTCTATAGAATGACCATAACAAGGTGATGAACCGCTGATATGTGTATTATCTCACAACACATGTAGCCTTTAAGTTGGAGAAGCATTAAATGGTTGTTGTCAGTTTGTTAGAATTGGAAATCCTTTAACATATGTACGTACGCCAATTAAGTATTATACATGTTAGGGAGCCAAAATAGTTACAAAAATTAACAACTCTTTCTTATGAGATTTTAAGATTCATCCTTTTATCATGCTTCAAACATAAGTTATTCATATTTAGATACATTTTATTCTTTAATTCAATTTCCTATTGTACCGCCAGCATCAATATCCATAGTAGTGGTCCACATTTGATGCCTTTTAAAATATACCAAAATGATTTTGAGTCCAACTATGACACCACCACCAACACCACCCTGTGGTAATTAAAGTGGTCCATTTGGAATCCTTCACAATATTATCAAGTTATAATGATGTTTCCATATTCAAGGAAATGCCAAAAAAGGATCAAACACCTTTCTGGTGAGATCAAAACAGATTACATATCCTTTGAAATTGAATAATATTATAATATACATAGTATTAATTAATTATGTCGATTATACAAGTGTTTGAGCCACACACAATTTATTCATTTTGTCTGATTGACTTTTTAAATTCTCTCCTGTCGATCCATTATCTTTGCTCCAACTTACTTTACATAATTGAGATAACTATACATTATGTGTTTCAGAGTAAACATATATATATATATATATATATATATATATTTTATAATAAGATTATATCAGGTTTATTAATATTCTAGAAGATCTCGTTTCTGATCTAATGCTAAAGTTAATGAATTTGGACACTTAATCAGCACCAACTATTTTTATGATTTGAATTGGCAATAATTAATGGAACAAGCATAACACATGTCATGGTAGGTAGAATAAGTATATTAAATACTTCATGTGTTGTGTCTAGTACCCCTCACCAAGAGATTGAATTTCAGGTCAGGTTTATCCATTAATTAAGTTGATTAAATCCAATGAATTATTGATTTCAGTTTGTGCTCTTAGAAGTGGCCACTAGCTAGAAGCCCACAACTTCAAAACATTACAAATATGTCAAAGTCTAAGTTGAGATGTTTTTCTAATTAGAAGTTAATAGGCCACTAAGAACCAGTAGGTGAGACAAAGTGGTACTGCTTCTGAAAGCATTATTAATCCATTAAAATATGGTTTTTGATTAGGTTAATTTTGTATTGGACTTCTTCTATTGCCACCTAATGTTAATTGTCTTACTCGCACATGTTAATATATCATTCCCTTAAATTCAATCCACATCAAACATAATCAAAAGTTAACATGAATGTGACAATGGATAATCCTTTTTTATCACTTTTCTTTTATTTGTAATGTGCTGAAAGGAGCTAATGACAAACAAAAACAATCTCATACTTAAGTAAACAGATTCTTGACAAAAGTTGAAGTTTGTCTATTGTACATTTATGTTGCAACTTGCAAGAGAGGGCTTACAAAAATGAGGCCCAATATTGCTAAATCAATAATTCTACTTGTACAATCAAACCGTACAATGTAACTCATACAATCTGATTTGATGCAAATTTATTAGAGTGATGGATTTCACTTCATCTATTAATAAATTTTGAATTTATTTTTTTTTAAATTTTTATCCATCAATAAATTTATACAATGTTAGGTTGTACAAGTTATGCATATGTCCACTCGGATGGCCAACATTGCAAACACATCTTCGTTGAGGACCCTGCTGGGAAAAGGGCTAAGATGGGCTACCCCAGATTGGCCCAAACTTGAAAATGCTTGTGGCGGTTCGTAGTGTCCCAGGTCAATTGTTGAAGTTTGCTTACAAGGTAAAAGCAGAACTAAAAACCATTTTTTGCTCAATTCTAGATTTTGAAATCTGAAGGAACAAATTAATATAATATGCATGCATGAGAGTTTAAAGGTGAAGCAATTACCTCTCATTAGAATAATTGTTTTTTTAGTGCCCAAGTAGTCCAATCTCAGTAAATGATTTCTACTAGGGGTGCACACGGGTGGGTCGGGTCGGGTTTCGGCCGACCCGACTCAACCCGATGTGCATCGGGTTAGGAGTTTTTTACCCCGAGATCGGGTTTCCAAAATGCCAAACCCGATTACCAACCCGCCACTCGGGTCGGGTCGGGTTGGTCGGGTTGGATCGGGTTACAGAAAGCCCATTTCATTTTTCCTGTTTCAATATATGTTAGTATTTATATTAGGCCCATGAATGGTTAAGAGACTATTCTTTGTACAAAATTAGGCCCATTTTCATAAACTTTATTCCTTAAATTGTTTTAGACCTTAAAAAATTAATCATCACCATAAAAAAATTTGCACAAAACATGAAAAAGTGTTCAAATCACCATAATGTAGAACTTTCAATTTCAATCCATTTGAGGGCTGTTGAAAAACAAATGTCATAATTCCTAAAGCATTTAACTACAAAACAATAAAAGATAATTATGAAGTCCAAGACTCAAAATAATACTGTCCAAAACAAAACACATAATTCTTGTCCACCAAGTCTCCACAACTCCAAATTATAAAGTCCTAAATACAACAAATTATGAAGTTCAAATCTCCAAATTATAAGTCCTAAATACAACACATAATTAAAATATCCAAGTTACAACACTCCAACCTCCCAAGAAAACATAAGATTCTAACATAGTCTCCAACAAATTGAAAATAAGAAAACAAAACACCGAAACCAAATTATAATCATCAACAACAAATAACAAAACATAGAGTTACAATTCCTCAACCTTGAGATTGTTGAGCCATCTCTTCCACCAACTTCAAATAAACAAATTTGAAAACGGTATCAATACTACACGCCACCAACTTTTAACAATACATATAAAACTTAAATATAAATAAAACTCAATAAGATAATAAGTAAACATAAGTCTTAACTATATAAAACTAAAAAATAGAAAGGAATCGAATTCGATCATTACCTACCAAATTTCCACTCATCAATCAAGGTCCAAATGCTCAACTGTTGTCATGGTTGATTTTAAAACATCTATATTAATAAGAATCATAAAACAAAATAAGTTAAGTGTATCATTTAAAATGTACAATATATTATAAAACTTTCATAAAAATTTAAGTTAATAACAAAAAATCTATGATTACCTGACTCAATCGATGTACAAAACCCAACAGAATCCCCAGTGGCATCTTCTATTGTCTCTAAAGTAGGGAATACTTCATCAATTAAAGTAGAAGTGATCCAGTTCTGAGAGCATATTAAGGATTCAACCATTTTAGGAGTTAATGAACTCCTAAATTGGTCAAGGATACGCCCTCCAGTACTAAATGCTGACTCAGAAGCCACAGTAGAGACAGGAATAGCAAGAACATCCTTTGCCAACCGTGATAACACTGGAAAGTTGCCTTCGTTTTGTTTCCACCAACCCAAAATATCAAATTTGTCCTTCTTCCATTGCAGATTAGCATTTCCTAAATAAGTCTCTAATTCATTTGATGTCCCCGATTGGCTTAGGTTGTCCATAAACTTGTCAACTGGATCAACCCAAGACCCAAATGCAACGACTTCAACTTCACTCATCACTGAACTGGTGGGGATACGATTAAGAGTTGGATTTGAGGCTTCAGGCAACACCTCTTTAGAAGAGACATTTTCAAAGGACTTATAAGTTTCATATAGCCTCAACAACAATGTCTTAAGCTCTCCTACCATTTCCTCGGACTTAGAAGCACCCCAATAAGTCTTCCAAGTAAAAGCAAAGTACCTCAATTTGAATCTTGGATCAAGTACAACTGCAACAAGCAACAATTTATTAAATCTATCAAAAGAACCAAACTACTTGTCAAATTTCTTCTTCATGTTTTTCGCCATATCACACAAAATACTAGTCCTTTGGTTTTGTAACTCCATCAATTGACCTTGAATTCTCCATATCCCATTAAATGCAAGATGTGATGTGACAGTCAAAGAAGCACTAAACTGAAGAGTTACTTCATAAAATTTTTTCAAGAAACAAACAAACAAAGTAGCTTGATCCCAATCATTTGATGTAGGTGGCCCCAACTTCTTGTCCTCTGCAAAGTAAAGTTTATAATGCCCATCCTCTTCCTCCAAACGATCAAGTGCTTTCTGAAAGTGTAAAGCACTCTCCAACATCAAATAAGTCGCATTCCATCTAGTGGGGACATCCATGACTAAATTCCCCTTGTATTGAATCTTTTCATGCTCAACACAAGTCATAAATCTTTGCAATCTTGCAGGAGACGATCTCACATAACGAACAGCATTACGAATACTAGCAATGGAGTTATCAAGATCTTTTAAACCTTCACCAACAATCAGATTTACCACATGGGCAAGACAACGCACGTGCATGTATTCTCCATCAAGAATAAGCCCATTAGCTTTCCAACCCTGCAACTTTTTCTTTACATAATTGATTGCCACTTCATTTGCACTTGCATTATCTACTGTGATTGTGAATACATCCTCTAATCCCCAATCATGCAAACAAGCCTCAATTTGTTTTCCAATGGTATCCCCTTTATGATTCACAATTGGTGAGAAACTTAAAATCCTTTTGTGCAAATTCCAGTTATCATCAATAAAATGTGCCGTAATCACCATATAATTCAAATTTTGTATTGAATTCCAAATATCTGTAGTGAGAGACACCCTAACTTTAGTTGACTTGAAATATGTTTTCAAATTTTCCTTCTCACTCAAAAACATAGAAAAAATATCTCTCGCTACTGTTGTTCTTGATGGGCACTCAAACTTGGGACATGCAACACGCATGAGACGTCGAAACCCTTTATTCTCCACAAACTTAAAGGGTAACTCATCTAAAATTATCATCTCCACAACCGCCCTCCTAATAGCCTCTTTATCAAACCCTATACCTATAAGGTTACTAGCTGTCCCACTTTCTAATTTTTTTGGACCAAAAGAAAGAATTTTTTGTTTCTCATCCTTCACTGTTTGTTGCTCACTCAAAACGTATTTGGGACATCTCTCTAAATGATTCCAAAGTGTTTTAGTCCCGTGCTTCTTGCTATCACAAAGGAAAGTTTTTCCACAATAAGAACAAATACACTTACCTCCCCCAGTTTTTTTAAAATGATCCCACACACCGGATACTTGAGGTTTTTTTCTCTTATTTATTCGATTTGCAGCTTCACTACTCACTTCTTCAGGGTTGTCTTCAATGGAAATGCGAGTAGCAGATTCGGTAGTCATAATACCTACAAAAAATAATAACCCAATTTACTTTATAAACAATTTCAATTCATATATAGCACATTTCAATTCATAAATTTTTTATAAATTTAATACATTTCAATTTAGATGAACAATTAATATCTCAAAGTAAACAACAAGTACAAGAGAAATACAATTTCAGTTCATATAAAGCACATTTCAGTTTATACAATTTCAATTCATACAAAGTGCATTTCAATGTAAATTTCAGTTTATACAAATTCAGTTTTAAACTTTCAGCTTATATGAATTTAGTTTTAAAATTTAAGTTTATATGAATGTTCATAGTTTTAATTCAGTTTATATCTGAAATTTCAGATATAGATTCATCATTCATGAGGTCTCGTATCATTTCATATCTAAAGTTTTAAATTAATACGTATATACTCACACAAAACACAAGCACATTGTTTTATTATTTGTAATTTTGTATACTGCCAACATCACATTATAGGCATAAATATAACGGGAGACATTTTGTGGTGTTTTCCAAAAAACTGTGACTTGTTATAGACATATGATTCACTAGAACTAGAACCATTACCATTATAATGAGATAATACACATTTTTAGAAGACTATTACATAATTGTACAATATTAATCTCTGTAAACTTGTTCTGATTCGGAAATCATGCATTCATATAGTATACAATCTAAAATTAATAACCTTTAAGGACTAACCTGTCATATTCAAGTGAATTGCAAGAGCATATAATTTTAAAGCATGATCTAATGAGTTTACGAAAGAAAGAAGAATAAGTGTTATGATTCTAGAACTATAATCTCATTCCTTTATAGTCATAAATAACAATAAGTTAAAGACGTGCTCCAATAATCTATTATCCAAAATTCCAAATTCATTTGATTCAATGAGCTCTCATCCAATATAATCAACAATTTTACATAATCAACAATTTTACATAATCAAAATAATAATCTATTAAGGTCAATGAGCTCTCATCCAATATAACATAATCAACAATTTTACATCAATAGCCTATTATTTGTAATTTTGTACAGCAGAAAGATATCAACAGTCAAGACAACAAAATAACAAATGATGGATGCTTCTCCTTCTTATGTCCATCCCCGAGAAGAACTGATGCTTAAATTGGAGCCAAAAGCAAATTTTCACCCACCTGATGAGAATCAATTGAGTGCACTGGAAAATACAAAACAGCACTCCTCACTCCGCAGCCGCACTCCGCAACGTAGTATTGTTAACAAGAAAATTACTCATCAGGGATAATCATCAGCAACAAAATTACTTGAATCTATCACCTAATCATCATCCGCACTCCTCACAATCTACATCCAGTTGCACAGAATTGTTAACAACCCTCAATTATATCAATTCTCCTCTGTTAACAGTTAACCAAACAAAAAAATCATATGATATCAATTGGAAATTACAGAATCAAGAGTTGACAATAGATGACACAAATGAGAATTAGATGAACAGTTCGGATCGGCGTGATCAGTGGAGGACAATTCATATATAGCACTCGATTGTTAACATGGATGACTCACCGTTTTGCAACAGAGATGATGATCAGTGGAGGACCAACGGTGGAGACCGCCATGAGAGGAGAGCGCAACAGCCGGTGTCCGGTGAGGCGTGGAGGACCTGCGGCTACGAGACTACGATAGAGACGAAGACAAACAGAGACGGCCCGAGCAAATGAATTAAACGGCGTTCAACATCAAGTTTTGGAGGCAAAGGCGTCAGGTCGTCAGCTGTTGAACGTGGATGGGAGATGCGGCGCCGGCGTCCCACGGTGGAGTTGAGGAGGAATGAGGGATCGGAGAGATGAGGGAATGAGGGATCGGAGAGATGAGGGAAATCGGGAATGAGAGATTAGGAATTAGGGATTAGAATTTGGTAGAATGATTTATATGACTGATCCGGTGTGGCAACGTCCATCGTAAAACATAGACTCAGCCAATAGAATTTTGCCACGTGTCAAATTAGGGGATTCAAATTTTTTTGTTGTCGGGTCGGGTTTTGTTCGGGTTCCATTAGTAAAACCCGATGTCAACCCGATTTCATCCAGACCCGAAAGAATTAACCCGATTTCGGGTTTTTACAAGCAAAAAACCGATTTCGACCCGACCAACCCGACTTAACCCGATCGGGTCGGGTAATTTTGCACACCCCTAATTTCTACCATTCTAACCTCCTTAACAAGAAAAATCTATAGAAAATATCCAAGAGTCTTTTTCAATGTACGCTTACACAACTGTAGTATAAACTTTCTATGCAACTGACGTATGTTACAATCGTTGTACCATTTGTTAAAAAACTTATTATGAAAAAAGATCTAAAATTAAGTATAATAATAATAATTTCTATTTATTTAAATAAATAAAATTTCATATTTATTACTCTAGTGTCTAATCACTTTATAACATGTTATTTTGTGTACAAGAGTTTGTAAAAAAATAAAAAAAAACAAGCTTCATGTAATTTTAACATTTAATTGAAGAGTGTAATATTTGTTTTATACATTCAACCCAAGAGTGACTGCAATATCGGGTTTATATAAGACTGGCACAATATAATTAATGGACAAGCCCAATTATGATTAACTGTTAATAGTTGTTGAGGTTTCATAGTCTATTAGATCGGATTCTTTGGATTCATTTGTTCATTGAAGCCCAATTAATTGATTGACTTGTCTCAGTAGGATTCGGCTTTTTTGGATTATTTAAATAAGAGACTCGTTGTTTTAAAACATATTTTTAGTGAAGATTTAAAAAAATAAAATAAAATTCAGATGTGCTCATAAACCATTCAATCAAGGGTGAAGAGGATCGATAGGAAGGCTAGGTAGTTTCTAAAGCTTTCAAGTATTTTAATTTAAAGTAGCATATATATGATTTTTTGATGATCCCAATTTTTGTAACTTCTAAAGTTCAATTCTACTACACAAATGGTTTTACAAAAAGTTTTTAAAACCAATTTAAAGCTTATTTGGGTGTTTCAAGCTGGCCTCTCTTACTTTTCCGATGTGGAAATTGAGATTGGAGCCAATTTTTATTTTGCTAAAAACTCAAACTTAATTTTAAATATACTTATGATATGCTTTAATTAAATTGTCATTTAATTTTTAGTTAAGCCCCAATATTTAATCTCATTAGCCCTCACCTTTTTTTTTGTAAACTTAATTAAATTATCATTTAATTTGTAATTAAATTATTATTTAATCTTAATGGCATTTGATTTTTTTCAATCTTTCTATAACCATTTCATTTCTTAAATTTAATTAATACTATCAATGATACATGAAAAAAGAAAAAAATTAATGATTTTAACAATAAATAATTGTTTTCCTCGTATTATTGAATTCTCCGAGTTCATATAAAAAAAATCAATCAATCAAATAGTTTTTAGTCTTGGTGTTGGAAAGGGAGAGAGAGAGAAAAAAAATAGATGATTTGATGCTTAAATATGAATTATGTGCATGGTTGAAATTTAAAGAGAAGAAAGATGAATAGATTTTAATAAGAAAGAAAAATATAAAAATTAGAAGGACAGAGGGAGAATGAAGTTTACTTAGAAGAATATGAAGGTATTGTTAAGACAAAAAAAAAAAAAATGATAGAGATATATACAATCAGAGAAGGAAGGTTTTTTGTTAACTTCATATACTCCATATCAATTATCTTATTTATCATATTTTTATTATAATTTTACCCTTATTTAACTTTGAGATGAGGGATGATAATATTAAAAATGGGGACTAAGTAGAACTGCTAGGGGCAATCAATGTGGGTTGAGGCAGGGTACCAGGGACGGAGCCACATAGTGACGAGTGGGGGCAATTGCCCCCACTGAATTTGCAAAATTCTCCTTAGCCCCCACTAAATTTGCAAAATTCCCCTTACAGTTTATATTTTAACACAATAAACCTTTTTTTTTCTAGTTTAAGTAATTTAAATTTCTAATCTATCTTATAATCACTTTTACTCTTAACAGCTTCAACAATAGTTATCTCTATTATGCTATTAAACTTTAATATATGGTTAATTAATATCATAATAAATTTTTAATTCACAATATCCCATATTAATTTTATCAATTTATGAAACATTCAAGTTAAGAATTAAATTACAATAAACTAACCTTCTATCAAGTTTTTTTTGTATAAAATGTTTCACAAAAGTACTTATAAGTAAAAAATATTTTCTACACAAAGAACTTATATATCAAATATTCTTTTTTTTACACAAAGAACCTATATATCAAATATTCTTTTTAAGTATTTTTATTGATATTAATTTAACTCTACAAATAAATATAAAATAACTTTTAAATGAGTACTTTTTATAGTTTATAAATATTTTTCTTTTAGGCTCTTGATTATACAATCTTTTTAATATAAAAAAAAATATAAACCTAATAACAAATATGATTTTTTTATTTTTATTTTTTGTGAATAGTTTTTTTTTAATGCCTCAATTTGCCCTCACTCAAGTAAAAAGCTGGCTCCGTCCCTGCAGGGTACTATAGGGTAGGACAAATCCAAACCTGTCCCACCCTAGTCATTTAAATTATGTGTAATCTAAATTTTTGAAAAAATCCAAATAAGAAAATCCATTTATATATATATATATATATATATATATATATATATATATATATATATATATACACACACACTATTTAACAACTATAAGAAATTATATTTGATCTAAAATAAAAAGCCATTCATGCATTTATCAAAATAATTTGTAATTAATCTAAAATAAATAACGTTCATACGTATTCTAAAATCAATTACCTTTCAATTAACTACCAATCATGCTAATAAAGTTATTTTCGCCCCACCGCATCACTAAGGGGCACAATATGGCTCCTATGGTTTCGAGTTAAACTGCATTGATCCCTGTGTGGATGGATCCATCAGACCTTAAGTCAAAATTTCCACTTAATCTTGGTTCTATTGACTCAGTTCTATCTTATGAATCCATTAAATCAGATTTTTGTTTTATGTAAAGGAGTCTGTTGGACTCAAATATTAATGTTGGACTTTCTTCAAGTGGTTTTTTTTAACAATATGTGTGATTACTTCATATAAAGCAGATAAGCCAAAAATTTTCTTTAGTGACTTTGGTGAAGTGATACCAAAATTAAAATTATGAAAATTAAATATAAAAACTTGAAGATTAAAAATTTTTTTTTCTTTGATGAGATTTCATTTTTAAATTGTTCGTAGTAAACTTATTGTCACTACTATCATTTTTTTTTATCTTCTTAGATACTAAAACGACTTTAATTATTAATCATTAAAACAAATACATAAATTTATCTTGTCAGGTTGACCATATAGTAGAATAATTTATCAGTTTATCATTTCATGAATAAATAAACATATATAGTAAAAGGACCACTCTTTGTTATTGATTTTATAAATCTAAAGGTTGAAATAATTGATGAGTTATTATCATAAAATATAAGCTTTTATTTTAAACCTCGATACTATTGATTAAGTGAGATAAATGCTCATAAATATTAAATAAAAAAATTTAAGACAAAATATCTTAACGCAATAAAAGTATATATGATAGTTGAATTAAGCATATAATCTTAACATGTTACTGGGCTGAATTTGCTGGTCAGGTTAATGGTATTTTATTATCGTAGGACTACTTCTATCACTCCAGCAGTTTGCAACAGGAGCACATTAGCATATTTTACGTTATTAAATGCTAAAATTAATATAATCAAAATTTGCTTAAAATCTTAACTGTTGATTATTCATAATCAAATAAGATAAATATGATTAAAGTTTTAAACGAAAAGTTTTTAGTAAAAAAATCCCAATCCATAAAATATAAAAGGCAGTCTGCGGGTGAATTACTAGCTAAGAACACGATCTCTGGTTATTGAAATTTGATCTCTTAATAATCAATGTTTTGGTCCAATCTTGTTAAAAGCAATTATTATATTTTGTTATCAGATATATTATATGAACAAAAAATGAAAAATAGTAGATAAATGTTATGTATAAAACTCATGTTTCAATTATGTACATTAAAATAATAATAATAGCTCCAAAGAAATATAATAAATTCCCCATGCAGCAGATCCTGTTTGTATGAAACTGTTGTTTGATAATTTACTGAACGAAATGTTTCAGTAATATTAACATTAGCTTACAAATTTGCTCTCAGCCTCAGCTGGTATGCTATGAAATATAATGGCCAAAATGTCAGCAAATATTACGATCCTTTCTACTATGTTTCTGCTATTTGTGGTCTCAACAGGACATGCGCAGCCTGATCTCATGTACCAAAAGTCCAAAAATGTTGGTCATCTCTAACAAACAAACCCGGTTGTCTCATCGACATTTATTCTTCAATTTTTACTAAGAAAATCTACGACAAAATTGGTCCTGTTTGTTGGATAGCCATTTACCAACTCAGCGATAATTGTTGGTCTAACAATTCATTTTTCCCTCCACTGATCAAGAATTTGTTTATTGCACCATCAATAAATTAAGACTAATAAAGCAGTCGCTGCTGGGTCGTTGGAACTTGTTGGTGTTAACGTGCATATGCCATACACATGATATTTTGTCCAACTTGTGATAAAACAAGAATATTATTTTGATTCCTATTTTACTATTTCAAGAAGTATATTTTAAAAAGTATTTGGTTTACAATAAATATCTCCTTAGATTAGGATATTGTTTCTTGTATCCTAATTAAAATAGGAGAATATTTATTTGTGTCCTAATTCCTTTAGGAGTTTAATTAAATCTATTCCTATTATATTTCTCCTTATCCTAATGTGATTTTGATTAGAATTTTTACAAGATTCTAAGGAGATTTTGTCCAGGCATACCACTATATATACCGTTATATTTTCATAACAAAGAGAAGGTGGTGTGTTGTGTGAGTTTAGGTTTCAGCATTCCAAGAATTAAAGAGGAGAGCTTCAATCCAAATAGGAATGCTTCATTGATTTGATTCTTTGAGTCTTTGATTCATGTATGAGAGGTAGAAATTGTGCATGAATATTTGATTAGATCTGATTGAGTTAGTAGACAATTGAAAGAACTTGTGAGTTAAGTGTTTATGTAATTCAATGTCAGATGTCGTTGTTATGTATAACTTAACAGTGTGTTATTAAGTCATCTGTGATAGAGAGTGGGCAGTGTCACTAGAGTTTAAGATCTTGGCGGGATTTTGTTTTACAAAGATTAGGTCAGTGTGTGAGAGTGAGTCAGCACTGTAAAAGATCCTAAAGATTGTACAAATAAGAACTTAGTGAATTGCAGCTCTATAGCTGTCCGTGGATGTAGGTTTTATAACTGAACCACATAAAAATCCTCCTATACCGATTTACTTTATAGTTTACTGTTATATTTCTTATAACTACATACTTCCAAAACTTAAAATTGGTATCAGAGCAGGTTCACTGATAGACAAGTGAAGAAAACGATCAAGTTGATATGGAAGAATGGAGTTTATTCGCAATGGAGGATCTGGAACACAACCACTTATTCTTGATGATGGTAATTACCCATATTGGAAGGTAAGAATGATGATGTATATCAAATCTCTTGATGACAGGGCATGGACTAGTGTGCTTAAAGGATGGATGATAAGTGTCTATTTATATATCATTTTCATATCAATTCGTCCATGTTTCTTTGCTATATTCCTTGGTATTTTTATGTTTTTGTGTGGTTTTGATGTTTGTAGGAGTTTTAGAGCAACTTGCACAAAAATGGAGTAAAACCCTTCATTTTCACCTCTGCTAGTCAACCATCTTCTCGGATTTAATTGTATTGATATACAATGAACCCGATGACATATCATATACCGTTGAAAAGCTCTCGAAGTCTACTTTTTGGAGAAATTTACGGTTTATGAATCCATTCAGTGTACCGAAAGTTGTAATCAAAACAGTGTGAGAAGTGTAGAAATGTAATTCCACACATCACTGTAGCATGTATAATACGGGACACTGTAGCACGTTACTGTAGCAGAGTATTTAAACACATTTTAGGGTTTTATTTTCATAACTTGAAGAGGGGAAAACGTGGGAGGAGGCTGCATTTCTGGATTTCTCTCATCCCTTGGAGTTCTTGAAGGAGAAAGAAGATTTTGAAAGAGGAGGAACTACAATTCCAAGAAGATTCATCTACAAAGAAGATTTTCAAAGAATTTGCTAAGTTCTTTCTTTCCTTTTCAATTCTGGAATTTCTCTGTATTGTATTTGTTATTCTGATTGAATATGTGTAACTAAATCTGAATTGGTTGAGGGTGATTTCAAAGCCTTTGATATGGATTTTGTGAGTTGATTGTGTAAGAAATTGTTATCCAATTCTCTAATTGAAGTTGCTTGTATTTTCCCATATCTAATGCTTATGATTGCTTACTGATTGTATTTGGAATGGCCAACTGAATATAATCTGTTGTTGTCTATTGCTAGATTAGAAATCTTGATCCGTAATTGTCATGAATTTCCAATCATTAGTAGCAAAATTGTGATCAGAGATTGCAATTGGAAAATACAACCTAGGTTAAATAATCCGAACTTGTGTGATTATTGCTTAGATCAACCTATCTTTCTCATCGTAATGCTTCCATTGAATTAAACTCAGAGAGCTTGTTCTAGGTTGTTTAATGGATAGAGATTAAATAAAGAGCTTGTTTTATTTAACAACAAAGTAAGGAAAGATTGGGATAACAGAGCTTGTTGTTATCTACGGTTGATAACTTCAATGCTGTAATTGGATTACAATTCTATGTTAATTCACAAATTCATATCTTGTGGCAGAGAATGAACTCTTAACCAAGTGTCTCTCATTGATTTTTCACTCCATTTAACTTTGCTTTGTGTTATTCTTCATTTGCTTTCGTATTAAGTTTAGTTAATCAATCAACAAAACCCCCTGTTTAGTTTATTATTGCTGGAAAATAACAAATTCAATTAGAATCAATCCTCGTGGGAATGATATCTACTTATCACTTTATTACTGGTGCGACTAGTATACTTGCTAGTTTCGAACGCATCAATGGACAGCGCCAACAAAGTTGAATGCTTTTGGTGATTCCGAACCTAAACTTGAGGATGAATGGACTGATGAAGAATACCGACGTTCCAGCTGGAATTCAAAGGCTCTTAATGCAATTTTTGCAGCAGTGGACTTAAACAATTTCGGACAGATTTCTAAATGCAAAGTGGCCAAAGAAGCATGGGACATTCTTGAGGTAAACATGAAGGTACCGCATATGTTAAAATATCTAAATTGATGAGACTGAATTCTCAATTTGAAAATTTGATGATGCACGAGGATGAGTCAATTTTTGAGTTTTACTCTAAGATATGTCACATCACAAATTCTGCATACATGCTTGGAAAAACTTTCACTGATGTAGAAATTGTTAGCAAAATAATTACGTCTGTTCCAGATAAATTTCAACCTAAAATTTCAGCCATTGAGGAAGTGAAAAACACTGATGAGATGAGGGTTGATGAACTGATTAGCATTCTCCAAAACTTTGAAATAAATCAGAGTGCTAGGAAGCAAAAAGGAAAAAGCATTGCATTCAATGTTAAAACTGAAAAATCTGATGAGGAAAGTAATGATGAATGATGATCACTTAAATATGCATGTTTAATAAGAGTTTAGTTCATCATATTGCATTAATAGTGTCATTAAATTCCTCAACTTAAGCATATTTGTAGCATTTGCATCTTTGGAATTAATTTCTCTTAATTTTGGTTTTGTTACAGGTTCGGTAAAATGGACATAACTCTCTATTTATAGATCAGAATGGTTCAATTCTTAATGTTTTGGAAAGCTGATTTAATTTCTACAAGATTGCATTTCACAAGAATCATCAAATTCGGGCTCTTAGTGGACCAAAATTGGGCTTGAAGTGAACCCATCTACAGTCTCGGCCCAGTCTGACCAGGCCTCAGTATTTGGACCGTATCTCTCAAAATACGTATCCAAATTGTACAAATCAATATGTTCTAGAAAGCTGAGAGAAATATCAACAACTTTCATGAAGACATGTGATTAAAATTCACAACATTTCGATGTCAAAACTGATGGTCAAAGTCGGTGCCTAATGATCCCAATTGTCAAAGATATTTACAACTAATATTTGACAATTATGCCCTTGTAATTTGACAAGTTTGCCCCTGGATGTATCTATAAATAGAGGTGCCTTGTGACCCATTAGGACATCTTGGCCTTGGCTGGATCATTTTGGCTTTGGCTAGGATCTTGTATTGTGTTTTGGTGTTTATGTTATCAATGAATTTCCTTTTTCTTGCATTTTATTTTCTTTCTATTATAATGTTCTTCTAATTTCTCTTTTGCTAAGGTGAAAGGGTGAAACCCTTGATATGAGAATAAGGATTCTCTAACCCTTAATATGTGCTTAATAATCTTAATCTTATAATGTTTATTCAATATGATTTATATTTAATTTCTTAATCAATCTTGACACCACTCGTAAAGTGGAGGTCTTGATCCATTGTCGACAATCCTTGGCACATCAAATGCTTGGATCCTTTCTAGATGATGTATGGTTCTTCCTTACCGACACGAATCTAGTTAGGAACCTTGATTTGTTGTAGACATATGATGATTGGCACATTGGATGCTTGAACCCATTTACAAGAAGTGGTATAAATATTGGTAATGAAACAAATATAATTCATATAACTAAAATGGGTTAATTATCCTTATTTGAAATATCAAGGGCGGATCCCCTAACCTTAGCCTTCATTGTTATTGTGTTAATTCCTCTTGTATTTAAATTATTCTATTGTTTATGAACTTTTTATTTTATTTACTATGGTAGGTTCTACCACCTTATGAAATTGTTCTTTAATTTACTATGGTTGGTTATACCACCTATCTCCATGGATGGTTTTACCTCCTCTTGCTTTTTGTTCTATATTTGAATGGTCGGTAATACCACCTACCATCTTATATACTTGTTGATATTATCATGTCACCTCTTTGAATCATCCATATCACATTTGTTTAGCTTATAATTTGTAACGCTTAAATTCCCTTCCTCGTGGATCGACCCCGGTCTCACCGAGTTTTATTACTTCGACACTCCTATACTTGGGAGACAATCCTTTTTCGGATGTGTCAAGTTTTTGGCGCCGTTGCCGAGGAAGGTAAAATTTGGCGTACAAAATTGTAAGTATTTTCTTTTCTCATTTCTATTTTATTTGCATACGTTCATCTCTTCTCTCCCCATTTCTATTTTTATTTTTTCTTGCATGTGTTCATCTTTTCTTTCTCTTTGCATTAATTGGTAGAATTGTTAATAGCCACTCATCTTGTCTTAAAAAAAAAAAAAAATCATGCTCATGTCCAACTAAGGACATTAATGGATTACATAAGAACTCATGCACAATCATGCATAGTCTTCCCTCATGATGCAAAATATTTCAACCATGAATCGGATTTCATTCAATTCTTACCCCATTTTCATGGCCTAGATGTTGAAAACCCCTTTTTGCATTTGAGAGAATTTAAAGATTTTTGCAATATCTATTGTGACCTAAATTGTAGCATAAATATCTTTAGATTAAAGCTTTTTCCTTTCTCTTTAAAAGATAAAGCTAAAACATGGCTACAAAATCTTAGGTCAGGATCCATTAGCTCATGGGAAGAAATGCAACAACAATTTCTTAAAGAATTCTTTCCTCCCTATAGAACAAATTCTCTCAAAAATCAAATCATCAATTTCACTCAAAAACAAGGAGAGACCTTTTACCAATGTTGGGATAGGTATAAAGCAATGCTTAATACTTGTCCTCATCATAGTTTGGAAACATGGGAACTGGTTTTAATTTTCTATGAAGGTCTTACACATCAAGCTAGGCAAATGATAGAATTATTGTGTGATGGACAATTTGAAGATAAAGACCCTGATGAAGCTATGGATTACCTAGACTTACTAGCGAAAAATGCTCAAAATTGGAACAATGTTGGCACCTATGAGGTACCGAGAACATCTAGTAGAGGCATTTATAACATTAGGGAGAATCATTATCATCATGCTAAATTTGCATCCCTAGCTAGAAAAGTCGAGGATTTAGAAATGTGGTCTATGCAAGAAATTGTTTGTCACACTTGTAATTCTAGCGATCATCTTACGGATGATTGCCTAATTGTGCCTACCTTTAGAAAAAGCCTCCATGAGCAAACCAATGTTTTAAACATTTTTCAAAGGTCAAATCCTAATCTTCACTCACAGAATTTTGGATGGAAAAATCACTTGAATTCTGATTGGAGGAATGATAATAATGCACAATTTCATCAACCACCCTTTCAATCATATCAAAATTTTCAAAAATCTCATGATCATGCATCTTATGAGGATCTCGAAGAAACATTAAATTCATTCATTGCAAAGCAAGAGGTTTTTAATAGTCAAGTTGCTCAAACTATGGCAAACTTGAATGATGCTCTTGAAATACTTGCATTTGCACTTAATACTCATGAGAAAGGTGAGTTTCCATCTCAACTAGAGCTAAACTCCATCAATCCACATGTGAGTAATCCAAGGGGCCAACATCTAGACGAAGATTCGGTAAGTACTCTTCACGATGGTAAGGTTTATAAGGAACATATTCTTAACCCTTATGAGAAAGATGATGAATCAATCTCAAGGGGTAAGGAAGAGGTTAATAAAACTACACCTAACAAGGAAGATATCGAATCCTCACTTATGCCCTCATGTCATCATGCAAAGGAACACAACCAAAATTTTGACAATAATGAATTTTTCAAGCATGATGAATGTGAGGAAGCTAATAAGATTAACGTGGAAGACTATATCCAAAATGAGAATTTGTCAAGTCCTTCAGAAATTGGGTTAACTAGTTCATTTGAAGCAAATATGCAACTAGTGCCCATTGCTTCTAAAGAATTTTTATTGCTTGATTTTGTACAGGTGAAAGAGATTAAGAGTTGGGAGCCATGCTTTGAAAAAAGGCAGGAAGAAACATCCACACTCAAGAATGCATGCCTCAAGGACAGACAAACTCAATTAGTGGTAATCTTTTCCATTCTTACAAATAAAGGAAAAAGAAAGGTACCACCTCAATGGCATATTTTTGATCGTGGTAAATTACTTTCGAAGATATTCCTATTTTGCCCTTTTAATCAAATTTTATTCGTTTGTGCCATATTTTCATTTTTATTTTCATTTTCATTCTTGATTTTTGCTATTGTTTCTAGTTTGTTCTTATTTTATTCTATGTGCTTTTATTTGTGTGTTTGCATTTTGTTTCTCGGTCAAGTGGCGGATACGGTACTCTGTGACTTTTAAAGTCGGTTTTTCAGTTCCCTAAAAACTGTTGCTCACCTTGCATCCATTTCCTTTTCTTCTCTCTAATTTTCTTCATAGTCTTGGGAATCTGACTCAAAATGACCCTGTTTTCCAGTTTATAAGAAAACTGGATGGGAAGCATATCCCCAACTCATAGAAGGTGTTTAAGCCGTTTCTGGACGTAAAAACCAGAGGAAGATGTGAGCCACAGTCACAACTACCTACACATATGCATGTGTGCCATCAATTTTCAAATTTCTTGTCTTTTATTTTATTTTTAGCATGTTATTTTATGAGTCTTTCAGGTCATCTCTCTTGAATAACAGAAGCTTCAGGTAATGTCTCCTATACTTTATCTCTCTACATTTTAACATTGAGGACAATGTTTCATTTGGTTGGGGGGGAAGGATAGTAGACATAAGTGTGTCTTGAAATTTTATTTTTTCTTAAAAAAAAAAAAAGCGAGTTAGTAATTAGATTCAGAGTGCGGCGTAAGGAGTTCAAATCCTCTTGAGACGCATTCTGGGTCAGGAATGGCAGAGTAAAGAGGACCAGTTTGAACTCTTGAAACCCATTCTAACCAATTTGTCATTTTATTCTTGCATTTTTTGAAGACTTATTTGATATTATTTAGTCTTGATTTTTGAATTTTATAACAAGGAGGTCTTATTCATTTCACTTTGAATCATTCAAATCTATGAACTCTCACAACCTTATCATTTAATAAAATGTGTGCTTATGTGCTCATTAAGCAAGTATCTATGAATCTTTCTTCACACACACACATACCTTGATGTATGATTGTGGGTGGCAAAATGAAATATTGTAATATTTGAGTTCTTTTGTTTTGTTTAGGAAAACAACAAAAGGAAGGGGAAAGTTTTAAAAAAAATAAAAAAAATGAAAAATGAAAGAAAAAAAAGAAGAAAAAAGAGAGAAAGCAATGGTGGATAAGTTTGGTCTTGTAGCCTCCTTAATTCGAGCAATTAAGCCCGAGGGGTGCCTCAAAACCTAATACCCTAAGACCAACTGGTTTGGGAGCTATTGGCCCAAAGCTCGCTACATGGATTAAGGAGAAAGCTTAATGGGATTGAACATTGCACTATCCATAAGTTCTAAGCAAAAATAAAGCATCGGCAACCCGAGTCGTTAAGCTCGTAGGGGTGTCTTAACACCTAATGCCTTAAGGCCAACTGGTCTGGGAGTCATTAGCCTAAGGCTCGCTACATGGGTTAAAGATGCATTCTTTCAAAAAAAAAAAGAGAAAAAAAAGAAAAAAAAGTATAAAATGAATGAATATCCCCTACCTAAGGTTGTTAGCCTTAACAAATACTAGAACCGATAAGGCTTATTTCTAATAAGCCCCATAGTCATGTGTCAACTGAGCACAAAAGAAGGTTTGTGGATATCTTGACTAAAGGGTACATGAGTCATTTAAAAAAAAATCAGTTGAGAGTTTGTTTATTTGGATAAAATCAAGGAGAGTGCAATAATGACCACCTTGGATGAAAAATTCTATAAATCACTTCTAAATAATAACGCTTTAATTGCTAGGGACTAGCAATAAGCTAGTTGGGGGGTGTGATAAACACTTAAATATGCATGTTTAATAAGAGTTTAGTTCATCATATTGCATTAATAGTGTCATTAAATTCCTCAACTTAAGCATATTTGTAGCATTTGCATCTTTGGAATTAATTTCTCTTAATTTTGGTTTTGTTACAGGTTCGATAAAATGGACATAACTCTCTATTTATAGATCAGAATGGTGCAATTCTTAATGTTTTGGAAAGCTGATTTAATTGTCTACAAGATTGCATTTCACAAGAATCATCAAATTCGGGCTCTTAGTGGACCAAAATTGGGCTTGAAGTGAACCCATCTACAGTCTCGACCCAGTCTGACCAGACCTCAGTATTTGGACCGTATCTCTCAAAATACGTATCCAATTGTGCAAATCAATATGTTCTAGAAAGCTGAGAGAAATATCTACAACTTTCATGAAGACATTAGATTAAAATTCACAACATTTCGATGTCAAAATTGATGGTCAAAGTCGGTGCCTAATGATCCCAATTGTCAAAGATATTTACAACTAATATTTGACAATTATGCCCTTGTAATTGGACAAGTTTGCCCCTGGATATATCTATAAATAGAGGTGCCTTGTGACCCATTAGGACATCTTGGCCTTGGCTGGAACATTTTGGCTTTGGCTAGGATCTTGTATTGTGTTTTGTGTGTTTATGTTATTAATGAATTTCCTTTTTTCTTACATTTTATTTTCTTTCTATTATAATGTTCTTCTAATTTCTCTTTTGCTAAGGTGAAAGGGTGAAACCCTTGATATGAGAATAAGGATTCTCCAACCCTTAATATGTGCTTAATAATCTTAATCTTATAATGTTTATTCAATATGATTTATATTTAATTTCTTAATCAATCTTGACACCACTCGTAAAATGGAGGTCTTGATCCATTATCGACAATTCTTGGCACATCAAATGCTTGGATCCTTTCTAGATGATGTATGGTTCTTCTTTACCGACATGAATCTAGTTAGGAACCTTGATTTGTTGTAGACATATGATGATTGGCACATTGGATGCTTGAACCCATTTACAAGAGTGGTATAAATGTTGGTAATGAAACAAATATAATTCATATAACTAAAATGGGCTAATTATCCTTATTTGAAATATCAAGGGCGGATCCCCTAACCTTAGCCTTCATTGTTATTGTGTTAATTCTTCTTGTATTTTAATTATTCTATTGTTTATGAACTTTTTATTTATTTACTATGGTAGGTTCTACCACCTTATGAAATTGTTCTTTAATTTACTATGGTTGGTTATACCACCTATTTTCATGGATGGTTTTACCTCCTCTTGCTTTTTGTTCTATATTTGAATGGTCGGTAATACCACCTACCATATTATATACTTGTTGATATTATCATGTCACCTCTTTGAATCATCCATATCACATTTGTTTAGCTTATAATTTGTAACGCTTAAATTCCCTTCCTCGTGGATCGACCCTGGTCTCTCCGGGTTTTATTACTTCGACACTCCTATACTTGGGAGACAATCCTTTTTCGGATGTGTCAATGAACTTGATGAAACTGATTCTAAACAGATTGCTTTTCTAACAAGAAATTATGTCAAGTTCATGAAAAGAAATTTTAGGAAAAAGAATCAAGGAAAGCCATCAAACTCAAACGAAGATAAGTTCAGGAAGTTCAACAAGGAGAATGACAAGAAGAAGTCAAAAAAACCTGATAAGAAAGGGCAGATTTAGTGTTATGAATGTTCTGGTTATGGGCATATTCAATCTAAATGGGCTAATCTCAAGAAGAAGAATAAAGGGTTGACAGCTACTTGTAGTGATGAATCAAAATTGGATTCAGAAGATCAAGATTGCATGAGTAATTTTATTGTATTTACAGCATTTGCAGCTGATAAAGGGAAAGCTGTTATGTCTGACATAACAGAAAATTGCAGAACCAGTGTTGATATTCAGATGAAGAAGATGGCCCATAATACTATGACGAGTTGCAAGAAACATACAATGCACTCTATGGAGAATGGCTGAGTCAGAAAGAAGAAATCAAAACCTTGAAGAAGGAGATTGAAGTGCTGGAATGTGAAAAATTCTATGCTAAAAACCATATCACAGAACTGGAGATTGTTTTGACAGACAAAACAGCACATATTGAGAAAATTACAACAGAACTGGTTGAAAGCAAAAGGTGTATTGATCAACTCAAAATTGGGGCAGTAAAACTTGATCAGGTCTTGAGTCTTGGAAGAGACAACTCCAACAAACATGGATTGGGATATACAGAAGGTAATGTTACATCTTCATCAAAAACAGTTTTTGTAAAAGCTTCAACATTAGGTAAAAATTTTGAACTTAACTCTTTAAGGTCGAGTCCTAGTTCAAAGAGTAATGAAACATTTGTTTATCCTCTGAGTTCTTTCAAATCCAGTCCTGAAAAGGTAAGGAAATTCATTCCAATTTGTTATTTTTTTGGTAAAAAAGGACATATTAGGCCTAAATGCTTTAAATTGTTGAATCTTTTGCATAAAAGATCAAAACAGTTAACACTGTTACTAAAATCACAACTGCAGTGGGTTAAGAAAGATAAGACAGTATGCCATGTTACTCTTACTGCTCTTAACCAATCATCTAATGATTTGTGGTATTTTGACAGTAGTTGTTCCAAGCACATGACTGAAAATAAATAGTTTTTAACAGATTTTAAAGCATACAGGGATGGTAATGTCACCTATGGAGATAGAGCAAAGAGTAAGGTCATTGGTAAAGGCACTTTGAATGTCAAAGGTCTACCCAATTTTCAAAATGTCTTGTTGGTTGAAGATTTGAAAGCTAATCTTATTAGTATTAGTCAGATATGTGATGACAAGTATATTGTTAATTTCACACAAAACAAATGCATGGTGTCAGATAATTTTGGTAAATGCATTCTAGAAGGTAATAGATCTTTGGATAATTGTTATTTGGTAAAGATTGCATTTCAAGCTAGGATTTCGGATTTAGAATTGCGGCATCAAAAATTAGGACACTTAAATTACAGAGACTTGGTTAAATTAACTAAGTTAGGTGCTGTAAAAGGAGTTCATAAACTTGATGAGAAAGTTACTGAAATTTGTGGACCATGTCAAATGGGAAAACAAATTAGAAGTTCACACAAATCAAATCCATATCTTAGCACATCCAAAATACTTGATTTGCTTCACATGGATCTTATGGGTCCTATGCAAATTGAAAGCATTACAGGTAAGAGATACATATTTGTTTGTGTGGATGACTTCTCTATATATACTTGGGTTGATTTTATTAAAGAAAAATCTGACACTTTTGAAGCTTTCAGGAATCATTATGTTAAACTTAAAAATGAGCAAAATAGGAACATTGGAAGGATTGTGAGAATAAGGAGTGATCATGGAAAGGAGTTTGAACATGTTAGCTATGCTAACTTTTGCATGAATTTTTAGCTCCCAAAACCCCTGAACAGAATGGCATTGTGGAAAGAAAGAATAGAACTCTTCAAGAGATGGCTAGAGTAATGCTCAATAGCAAGAAGTTGACCAAGAGGCTATGGGCTAAAGTAATAAGCACTGCTTGCTATATTTCAAATAGAGTTTTTCTAAGACCTGGTACTAACCATACACCTTATGAAAATTTGAAAGGTAGAAAACCAAATTTGAAATATTTTCATCTTTTTGGATGCAGGTGTTACACCTTAAATGATAGAGAGCAATTAGGAAAATTAGATCCAAGAAGTTATGAAGGAGTCTTTGTAGGATATGCACAAAACAGCAAAGCATTTCAAATTTACAATTTGAGAACTGAGGCAGTCATGGAATCTACAAACGTAGTATTTGATGATCTGGATGATTATGCAAAGTACTCACAAGAGGAAAACATAATCAGCTTCACAGAAGATACAGAGAAATCAGATTCAGACAACAACAGTAAAGAATATTCTGTTATGAAAGAGGAAACAACTACTGTTACACCCGACGTAACAATGACAACTAACAACTCCGATTTGAACAGAAATTCAATCAGGAATGAGGATGATAGAAAAGATCCATCCACTTTGATTCAGAAGGCACATCCTACAAGCTCTATCATTGGAACACCAGATGGCATGATGAAGACTCGGAGCAAGGTAAGAAATCAGGTAAGATTTGCATGTTATGTTTCTTTAGTTGAACCAAAAAATGTTAAAGAAGCCTTAAAAGAAGATGTTTGGATTCAAGCCATGTAAGATGAACTTAATCAGTTTAAAAGAAATGAAGTATGGGAATTAGTTCCTAGGCCAGAAAATGCAAATGTCATTAGAACTAAATGGATATTCAAAAACAAAACTGATGAAAGTGGACAGGTAGTAAGAAATAAGGCTAGGCTAGTTGCACAAGGTTACACACAAGTAGAAGGCATAGACTTTGATGAAACCTTTGCACCAGTAGCTAGACTTGAGTCAATCAGATTACTACTTGCAATTGCTTGTTTGTTGATTTTAAGTTGTACCAAATGGATGTTAAAACAACATTTTTAAATGGCTATCTTAATGAAGAAGTCTTTGTTGAACAGCCTAAGGGTTTTGAAGATCCTAAACATCCTGATTTTGTGTACAAATTGCACAAAGCTTTATATGGTTTGAAACAAGCTCCTAGAGCTTGGTATGAAAGGTTAAAAAATTTTTGATCAATAGAGGATATAAAAGAGGTAGCAATGATAAGACTTTGTTTATCAAACATGCATCTAACTATTTTATTGTTGCTCAATTATATGTGGATGACATTGTATTTGGATCAACTAACAAAAGCAAAACTAATGAGTTTGTTAAGTTGATGTAGGAAGAGGTTGGGATGAGCATGGTAGCAGAATTAAATTTCTTTCTTGGATTGCAGGTTAAGCAAATGAATGATGTGATATTCATATCTCAATCAAAATATGCTAAAAATCTTGTAAAGAAATTTGAGCTTGAGAAATCAAAACCAATGAAAACTCCTATCAATACTAATTTGAAACTTTCAAAAGACAATACAGGAAAAGATGTTGATGCAAGTTTATACAGAAGCATTATAGGCAGCCTGCTATACCTCACAGCAAGCAAACTAGACTTGTGCTTTAGTGTAGGACTTTGTGCAAGATTTCAAGCAAATCCCAAAGAATCACATCTGTCAGTGGCTAAAAGAATCATCAGGTATGTACATGGAACCCATGATTATGGTATATGGTTTTTTAAAGATACAAATGATTATCTTGCAGGGTTTAGTGATGTTGATTGGGTAGGAAATGCAGATGATAGAAAAAGCACATCAGGAGGGTGTTATCTTGGTACTGACTTAGTTTCTTGGCACAGCAAAAAGTAGAATTCTATTTCTTTATCTACTACTGAAGTCAAATACATAGCAGTAGGGAGCTATTGCACATAACTATTGTGGATGAAGCAAATGTTGAGTGATTATGGTATTGAACAAAAACCTATAACTGTGTTTTGTAATAATACTAGTGCTATAAATATTTCCAAAAATCCTGTTCAGCATTCTAGAACAAAACATATTGATATAAGATACCATTTTATAACGGATATTGTAGAGTCTAAGGTGATACACATTGAACACATCTCCACTGATAGACAATTGGCTGACTTATTCACTAAGACATTGGATATAACAAGATTTGAAAATTTAAGAAAGGCCTCAGACATCTATCAGTTTTCTGAATAAACACTGCTTACTATTATGTTATTTGTATCTATAATATCATAAGTTTTCTTCTAATTAAGCATGTGTGAGCTATGATATAAAAATTGTGTGAATGATAAAATACTAATTTAAAAATGAAAAATGCTGAGAGGGCTGCAAGTAAATGATGTGTAAAAGCCATCCATTGAGAGTAACTTCATTTTATCTAGGAAATATGGTGAGCTCACCCACTCAGATGGAAAAGGGCTACCTCTATACATGTGTGAAAGCTACTGTATTTATTGCGACTAACTTTTGTGTGTGTAAGAAGCATGCTCAAGTTGATCACCCAATTGGATTAAGTGATAAACTAAAAGTAAATAAACAGCTCTGAAATATGCTTTCTTAAAATGATTCATATGATGTCCACATATTGTTGTTATGTTATTGTTAACTGTTTTCTGTTACTTTTTTCATAACATACGATGTTCTTTGTGCCGATCTGAAATTCGACTATTCTTGTGTGTTTATGTGTCAAAATGCCATGTCAGCTGTATTGAATTGAGGGAGAGAAGTTTCAGTGGCAGGAATCCTAACTCTATTAGAACTCCTTAGTCCAATGGAAATCAAAATTTGAATTCCTATTCATTAATGACAGTTATTAAACGGTTTTGGAAAGGGAATTATGGTTTTGAAAAAGGAATTAATATTAAATTTTGAAACAAAATTTTTTTCAGCCTAATATATTACGAAATTAAGTTAGGGCTTCTCCTGTTCATTCCATACCCATTCAACAGTTTCTCCACTGTCCCTCGTCCTGTTTCTCTCTCTCTCTCTCTGTTATGAGAAATTGTTGCAAACTAGGAAACCCTAACAATGGCGAACACATCTGAGACTTCAAAGACCAATAGTTCTTCATCTTCACAGAATGACTCTGGTTACGACAGTGACAACAGTGAACAGTCGTCTCCTTCACAACAGCCTCATGTAGAGATTTCTATTAATCCAGCCATGAGTGAAGATGAACAGATTCCCGTGAAGAAGATGAAAGACAAGGTGAAGCCAAAGTACAACAAGTTCCTCATAGTAGCCGTCAAGCAAAAATTCGTGAAGTACACTTCACAAAGGAAGTTGCAGATGGAAAGACTGGTAAAGCTGACAGACTTCAACGGCTATGGTCTAAGTGATCTTCTTGAGTCTATATATTGGACTCGTACGATAAACAACTTCCTAGCCCCTGTGATGTCTTTAATTCAAGAATTCTATGTAAATATCCCTACTGCCATTGATGATCCAAAAAGCTTTCATTATCACAAGGTTTATTGTAGAGGAAAGTTTGTGAAATTCTCTCTGAATGTCATAAACACATTTATGGATATTCCTATAGGCAGTTTGCACTCTTTAAATGAGAATTTTGATATGGTCGTAGTAATTAAGGAATTGACTGGTAGGGAAGACATTGATTGGAACCCGAGAGATGGTATTGATCAGCAGTATCTTAGAAAGAAGTATAGGGTGATGCATAAGATTGCACAATTCAATTGGCTTCCCTCTTCACACCAAAATCAAGTTCGAGAGGATAGAGTAAAATTTTTATACTCTTTAGGCATCAACCAATTAATTTTGGCTTGCTAGCTTATAGAATGATTGTTCAGATTGGTCCATACAACTCTGACTATCACTTGCTTGTGTTTCTATGCTTGATTCAAGGAATTTTAGCACAGAATAGTATTCCTATAAGTCCTAAGGAACATACTGAAATTCTATCAAAATCAATTACAAAGGACTTTCTGCTTCGATTACATTCGATTACATGATAAGAATGACTTGCCTGCACCTGAACCAAAGCCAAAGAGAGTCAGGAAAAATCAAATGAAAAATGTTGAAGAACAACTTATGTTGATCAATTCTGCCTTGACTGAGATTTTGCGGGATTTGAAGGATGTCAAACTTAAACAATCTATTTTGGAGGCAAAGCTTGCAGGACACTTTGGTACGATAGAAGAGCCACAGCCAATGGAAACTGAACATGTGATTCATGAGAAGTCGATTAAGCACATACCAAAACCTGATGCACCACTGCCTGCAGAAGCTGAGCAAATGCCTGCAGTAGGACAAGCTGCACAAACTGCTATTGCGATAGACATAACAACAGAAAAATAGCAGAAGCAAAAGAAAATCAAGTCAACTGCTAAAGGAAGAAAATTGAAAAGGAAGAAGAAAGTTGAAATGGTAAAGACACCATCTGACAAAAAGAAGAAGAAAATTGAATCACCTGCTCCTAAACTGAGAGATGAATCTTTGTCAGATGTACCAGCACAACCAGAATTCGAGATGAATTTGCCTTCACCACTTGCTGAGGAAGACCCTCATGTTCCTCCTGTCCCTGAAGCAGAGCCTCATGATTCACCACCATCAACACAATCACCACCACATGAAGCTCCAACCTCATCACTTGCAGAACACACTCAGGCACCTCCTCCTGCTAAAGAAACAACTGCACCAACCACATCTCAACCACCTACTCTTGAAGAAGAGTCACTGGTTTCTTCTTAACGACCTGTTGTTGAGTTGCCCACAATAGAAACCAGTGTAGAAAGACTTGATAAGGAGATTCGTAGAGTTGTAGCTGAAGTTACTGCCACCTCCTTTAAGACAGCTGAAGAGCAACTTGCACATGTGGCTTTTGAGCAGCCTACTCCCACTACTACTAGTAAACGGTACAAAGTGAAGGCTGGCAGAATCAAGAAGCACCCTGGCAGTTCCTCTTCCCTACCAGTTCGAAGTCTCCATGACTTCGTTAAGTGCTTTTGGCACTTGTGCTGAAATCAATGGGCAGAAGATTTTCTGATAATGTTTTTTTTGATATAACTATTCCTCTGTTCCTTTTAACTCTGTTTACATTCTGTCTGTTTGATGTTTTTGTTATTGCTTCCTCTCAAGGGATGTAAGTAAGGAGTAAGGGGGAGAAAGAACTGGAAACTTCTTATGCTTGCTTTGTGTGTGCATTCGAACTATTTTGATGCTTTGTGTACTTACTGTGTTTGTGTGTTTGTATTATTACTTATTTTATGTTATCTTGGTTTGATGATTTTAGTTGCTCTGATCATGATCTGATTGCATTATAGTTTGACAAGTTTGTCAAACTTCATTTTGTTTGCAGGATATACACATTCTGACAGTGTTTTGTTATGAGATTTGTAACAGCACACTGGTTATTTCTTTACACATGATATTTTTTGTTTGCTATATCATGATAGCTTATGGTTATGTATGACTTATCATGTGTGATTTTCTTTGATCAGAAACAGCTTAGTGTTTTCATCACAAGTTGCCAAAAAGGGGGAGTTATTGGTGTCAATGTGCATGTACCATGCACATGATATTTTGTCCAACTTGTGATAAAACAAGAATATTATTTTGATTCCTACTTTACTGTTTCTAGAAGTATATTTTAGGAAGTATTTGGTTTACAATAAATATCTCCTTAGATTAGGATATTGTTTCTTGTATCCTAATTAAAATAGGAGAATATATATTTGTGTCCTAATTCCTTTAGGAGTTTAATTAAATCTATTCCTATTATATTTCTCCTTCTCCTAATGTGATTTGATTAGAATTTTTATAGGATTCTAAGGAGATTTTGTCCAGGCATACCACTATATATACCGTTATATTTTCATAACAAAGAGAAGGTGGTATGTTGTGTGAGTTTAGGTTTCGACATTCCAAGAATTAAAGAGGAGAGTTTCAATGCGAATAGGTATGCTTCATTGATTTGATTCTTTGAGTTTTTGATTCATGTATGAGAGGTAGAAATTGTGTATGAATATTTGATTAGATCTGATTGAGTTAGTAGACACCTAAGAGAACTTGCGAGTTAAGTGTTTATGCAATTCAGTGTCAGATGTCATTGTTATGAATAACTTAACAGTGTGTTGTTAAGTTATCTGTGACAGAGAGTGGGCAATGTCACTAGAGTTTAAGATCTTGGCGGGATTTTGTTTTACAAAGATTAGGTGAGTGTGTGAGAGTGAGTCAGCACTGTAAAAGATCCTAAAGATTGTACAAACAAGAACTTAGTGAATTGCAGCTCTATAGTTGTCCGTAGATGTAGGTTTTATAACCGAACCACGTAAAAATCCTCCTATGCTGATTTACTTTACAGTTTACTGTTATATTTTTTATAACTGCATACTTCCAGAACTGGACTCAAATCATCATGAAATGCTGCTTCTCTCTTACAGGCCATGTAGATTAGAAGGTTGTTTGTGCTTTAGAGATTTTCAAGGCACTCTCCACATATAGAAGGACATCGATATCAGTTGCTCATGAGCACCATTCGCTTGTGTAATATGCTAGGCTCACCTAAATATTTTCCTTACATACGATGTAACAAATGACATTATAATTGTATGTGGCCTTAACTGTTGGATTAGTTGTGATTCTGATTTCATAAGTATATATAACATTATTAGAACCGATCAACTTATTTTCTAACTTTAATGCTTTCAGTGAAAATGATATTATATATACTAGTTCCGAAGCAAGCATAACAAATTTGCATATATCCAATTTTATAGCTATTAACCATAACATAATACAAAATAGGTCTTTTACGAGCATTTTATATAAACAATAGAGTCTACAAATTTCTTACTGGCTATTTCATTTACGTTTTCCAAGAAATAGTTATTGAGGATGGAAACAAATGAAGCCATTGAGAGTTGGTCTCATAGTTTTTGGTCTTTGTTGATGCCAAAAAATGGATCAACATTAAATTTGTTACATTTGTCCAGATGTGAACAGTGAATGATGGAAATGCCTCTACTCTAAAGTTGTTGGGGGTTAGTAAGTGACTGAAGATGGAGTTGAACAATATATTCTCGACCGGTGAGCTGATGTGGATTTGTAGCTACAGAGGAAACCAGCTTCTGAAGTCAGTCGGCAGTAACGGGACAACTTCTGACTGATGAAAGTGACAAA
>SNVD02014137.1:0-87853 GCA_013180625.2 Boswellia sacra
ACTTCTTGTAAATGGTTTTAAGCATCCAATGTGCCAATCATCATATGTCTACAACAAATCAAGGTTCCTAACTAGATTTGTGTCGGTAAGGAAGAACCATACAACATCTAGAAAGGATCCCAGCATTTGATGTGCCAAGGATTGTCGACAATGGATCAAGACCTCCACTTTACGAGTGGTGTCAAGATTGATTAAGGAATTAAATATAAATCATATTGAATAAACATTATAAGATTAAGATTATTAATCACATATTAAGGGTTAGAGAATCCTTATTCTCATATCAAGGGTTTCACCCTTTCACCTTAGCAAAAGAGAAATTAGAAGAACATCATAATAGAAAGAAAATAAAATGCAAGAAAAAGGAAATTCATTAATAACATAAACACACACAACACAATACAAGATCCTAGCCAAAGCCAAAATGTTCCAGCCAAGGCCAAGATGCCCTAATGGGTCACAAGGCACCTCTATTTATAGATACATCCAGGGGCAAACTTGTCAAATTACAAGGGCATAATTGTCAAATATTAGTGGTAAATATCTTTGACAATTGGGATCATTAGGCACCGACTTTGACCATCAATTTTGACATTGAAATGTTGAGAATTTTAATCACATGTCTTCATGAAAGTTGTAGATATTTCTCTCAGCTTTCTAGAAAATATTTATTTGCACAATTTCGATACGTATTTTGAGAGATACGGTTCAAATACTGAGGCCTGGTCAGACTGGGCTGAGGCTGTAGATGGGTTCACTTCAAGCCCAATTTTGGTCCACTAAGAGCCCGAATTTGATGATGCTTGTGAATCTTGTAGACAATTAAATCAGCTTTCCAAAACATTAAGAATTGTACCATTCTGATCTATATATAGAGAGTTATGCCCATTTTACCGAACCTGTAACAAAACCAAAATTAAGAGAAATTAATTTCAAAGATGCAAATGCTACAAATATGCTTAAGTTGAGGAATTTAATGACACTATTAATGCAATATGATGAACTAAACTCTTATTAAATATGCATATTTAAGTGTTCATCACAAAGGTTTCCTCATAATCAATACCTTCTTCTTGATTGTATCCTTGAGCAACAAGTCTAGCTTTATTTCTAATAATGGTGCCATTTTCATCTACTTTATTTCTAAAAATCCATTTAGTGCCTATAATAGAATGATTTTTAGGTCTAGGGACTAATTCCCAAACTTGATTTCTCTCAAATTGATTCAATTCTTCCTTGTGATGGTTCACCAATAATGAGATCTTTAGGGTGACCTTTTGCATACCTCCATTCCTTTGGTAATTCTTGGGAAGAATCATTTACTTCCACAAGCTTTTCTTGTTGAAGTTGTAATTCATCTTGGCTCTTTTCATCAAGCCTTGATTCCTTGATTTGCCTTTCTACCTCAACAATATCATCATCTAAATTCTTTGAAGAAATAACATTGTTTCATCAAATTCAACATGCATAGATTCTTCAATAGTAAGAGTCTTTTTGTTAAAAACTCTATATGCTTTACTATGGTTGGAGTAGCCCACAAAAATTCCAACATCGGCTTTTGCATCAAATTTTCAAAGGTTATCCTTAGTGTTTAAAATAAAACATTTACATCCAAAAACTTTAAAAAATCCAATGTTGGGTTTTCTTCCTTTCCAAAGTTCATAAGGAGTTTTCTTTATTAAAGCTCTAATATGAACTCTATTGATTATAAAGCATGCAATATTAACGGCTTCGCCCAAAAATATTTTGGCAAAAAATTTTCAAGTAACATGGTCCTAGCCATTTCTTGGATAGTCCTATTTTTCCTTTCAACAACACCATTTTGTTGTGGAGTTCTAGGTGAGGAAAAATTATGCTCAAAACCATTTTCATCACAAAGATTTTTAAATGCAACATTGTCTACTTCACCACCATGATCACTTCTAATGGATACAATAGAATGCCCTTTTTGATTTTGGACTCTTTTTGTAAATTTTGAAAAGCTTGTATGGCCTCATTTTTAGTTTTCAAGAATAACACCCAAGTGAATCTTGAATAATCATCCACAATAACAAACATAATACTTTCCACCAAGGCTTTGAGTTCTTGATGGTCCAAATAAATCCAAATGAAGTAATTGTAGAGGTTTATTTGTTGAAATAAATTTCTTTTGTTTAAAAGAAGTTCTCACTTGTTTTCCAAATTGACAATCATCACAAATCTTATCCTTTTCAAATTTTATTTTTGGAAGACCATCAACTAAATCATTTTAGAAATTTTTGAAATTGTGTCCATGCTAGCATGACCTACCCTTCTATGCCATAACCAAGCATCATCATTAACAATGAAACAATTTTCTACATGATCATTAACATCAATATCAATTGTATAAATATTACCACATCTATTACCAACAAATAATGTCTTATTGTTACTAACATTCGTAATCACACATCTATTAGGCTCAAAAGCAACAAAATACCCCTTATCACACAATTGACTAATGCTAATCAAATCATGTTTCAAACCATGAACAAGTAAAACATCTTTAATAATAGGTGAAGAAGGGTTACCAATATCACCATGTCTGATTACCCTTCCTTTGGCATCATCACCGAAGGTCACATATCCTCCTTTCTTCATGATTAATCTTGAGAATTTGGAGGCATCTCCGGTCATATGCCTTGAGCATCCACTATCTAAGTACCACTTGTGTTTGCCACTCATTTGTCTCTACAATCAACATTCAAGGAGTAACTTTTTGATACCTAAAAGTTCTTGAGTCCTTGGGGGTTAGTTATGGTACTTTTTTAGAACCCATATTTGTTTCAAATTAGGATTTCTATTAATATAGCAAGAATGCACTTTGTGTCCTTTTCTTCCACAATAAGTACATGAATGATTAGGATTATTCCTAGAAGATGCATGAGCAAAATAATTTTTAAAATACTTTTGATTTTTATGAGTTTTATATCCTAAACCTCTTTTATCAAAAACACACCTTTGGTTTTGTAACATAGAATTCAAATTTTTTGTGCTTTTTGTAAAACTATCAACAATATTTCTTAAGTCATTATTTTCCTTTTTCAAAATAGCATTTTGTTTCTCCAATTTATCAAAATCCTTTTGTTTTAAAATGTCATTTTCAGTTTTTAATAAATGTATTTGACTTTCCAAACTTTCAAAATCTTTTTGCTTTAAAATTTCATTTTCATTTTCTAAAGCTTCATTTATTTCCATCAACTCTTCTAATTGAGATAACATGATTTTTGACTTCTTTTTGAAAGCATTGATTTTGAATTTTGTTTATCAACTTGCACATTTAAATTTTGGAATGCTTCAAGTAATTCATCATATGAAAGCTTAGGATCATGGTTTAGAATACTTATCTCATTTTCTCTTAAAGCCATGAAGCACATGTTTGCCACTTCGCAATCTTCTTCATTTTCCTTCAAGGTGATTTCATGAGTCATGAGAGAACCCATAAGTTCTTCTAATGGTAGTTTGGTGAGGTCCTTTGCTTCTTGAATTGCCGTCACCTTTGGCTCCCAAGATTTTGGTAGACACCTAAGAATCTTTCTCACCAATTCAACATTAGAATAAGATTTACCAAGAGATTTCAAACTATTAATAATATCCGTAAATCTAGTAAACATTTCAGAAATTGATTCATCCGATTTCATCTTAAAAAGCTCATAACTATGAACTAGCATACTAATTTTGGATTCTTTAACTTGACTAGTTCCTTCATGAGTTACTTCAAGTGTGTGCCATATTTCTTGTGCCGTAGAACAAGTAGATATTCTATTAAACTCATTTCTATCTAGAGCACAATACAACACATTCATAGCTTTAGCATTCAAACTCAATTTCTTTTTATCATCTTCACTAAACTCTTTAGGTTCTTTAAGCATGCATTCCCCATTTTCAATTTTGGTAGGAACAAAAGGTCCTTCCAAAACAATAGACCACAAATCATAATCAAAAGATTTCAAGAAAATACTCATTCTAGGTTTCCAATAAGAGTAATCACTTCCATTAAAAAATGGAGGTCTAGAGATAGAAAGTCCCTCAACATATGAAGTTGAATTAAAAGTTGCCATAGCTCAAAAATCGATTAAGATTTAAAAAATTGAGCAACCTTGCTCTGATACCACTTGTTGACCCAGGTATGGCAACCCAAGAGGGGGGGTGAATTGGGCTTTTATTTATAAAAACGGATTTAGAAAACTTTTCTTGAAAGATCAAAATTATTTAATCTTTCTTTGAGAATAAAGGTGAAGAAGATGAAAATAGAATGCAATCAAGAGAATGGCAATAAAGAACAATCACAAGTGCAAGTAAATGTAAAGAGCATAGGGATAGAGAGAGTGCAAACTCAATTTACGTGGTTCGGCAAACCTTGCCTACGTCCACGGGCTCCTAGCTCCACGAGCTAAGCTTTCCACTAAGTTGTAGAAATCTTTACAACTTGCTTGATGAACAACCTCACCAAGACTTTTTTTTTCAACCCTTGATAACACCACACCAAGAGTTCTTCTTGATGAACAACCTCACCAAGGCAACTTCCTTCAACCCTTGATAACACCACACCAAGAGTTCTTCTTGATGAACAACCTCACCAAGGCAACTTCCTTCAACCTTGATAACACCACACCAAGAGTTCTTCTTGATGAACAACTCACCAAGGCAACTTCCTTCAACCCTTGATAACACCACACCAAGAGTTCTTCTTGATGAACAACCTCACCAAGGAAAGAGTTCTCTCAAGGATAACTTTTATCCTTTACAAAAAGATCTCACTCTCACCACAATACAAGAACAAGGATAATTTTTACAACAAAAGTACAACTCTCTTCAAAGAGTAGATAAAGAATATAAAAGCTCTCTAGACTTGATATTTCATTTTTTTTTTCTTGATAGATGCTTCTCTTGCTCTTGCTGAATGCATGGGAGAAGGGCTCCTTTTATAGGCAAATAGGATGAACTTAATCAAGTGAAGACACCATCTCCAAATTTCCTGCCCACCATAAAAACTGTAATCTTGTCTGCCATTTTTGCCAATGTTCCGTTTGAAATTTGAAAATATGCAAAACATAAAAGATTTTCAAATTTGAATAAGATTTCCAACGCATCAAGAATAAAGTCATTTGGATATCTGTAGCTCAAGATATGGCCAAAACACCATTCGGTGCTCATGTGACTTGATTTTTCTTTCTTGTGTCAGTCCACCAATTGAATGATAATTCTGTCAGCATTCCGTTTGAAATTTGAATTTCTTCAAAACATAAAAGATCTGAATATTTGAATAATCTTTCCAAAACATTAAGAATCAAAGAATTTGATATCTCTATCTTAAGATATGGCCAAAACACCATTCGGTGCTCATGTGAGTTGATTTTTCTTCTCTGTGTCAGTCCACCGAATTGCATGTCAATTATGTCGGCCTTCTGTTTGAAATTTGAATTTTTTCAAAACATATGAAATGTTCTTCATTAAGTCATCTTTCCAATGCCATAAGAATCAAGTCATTTTGATTTTTCTAGCTCAAGATATGTCCAAAGGAGTATTCGGTGCTCATGTCAGCTGCTTCCATTTGTCTTTCAATTTGCATGATAATTTGGACAATCTTGCACTTGAAATTTGAATTTCTTTAAAACATATGAAATGTTATAAATTGAGTAAGATTTCGAAAGGCTTAAGAATCACATCATTTGGACATTTGTAGAGATATATATGACCAATTTATTGAACATTGCTCATGTGTCATATTCCTTGAGTCAATCCTTGTTCTTAAACTTTGGTGCCTTTAACATGTAATCTTCTCCTTAGCTTCAACACTTCATTTTAATAAGCCTCTTCTTGATTTTAAAATTATTTCAATGATCTTACTCTTGCACATAAATAAACATGTTAGTAAATCTCAATTGATCAATGTGTATTGTTATCATCAAAATTATCATGTAGCCTTAGGGCTAACAAGAGCAACCAGGCAAGAGAAGGAATTCGCTCCCAATTTACAAGAAAGTGCCACCACTAAGATCTACCTTTATGATTGGCTTTGGCATGATAGATGAAGAGGTGATGAAATCTTTCGAAGAAAAAGGCAAGACTCGTAATGACAAGGTTGTTCGAGTCAAGAAGATAGTAACAAAGCAAGGGGTCATGAGATGAGAGACCTCACATCAAACTTGGCAAGACATGAACTCATGGGAATTTAAGACTGAGGAGGACATAGAAGTCGATGCCAAAGAATAAAACTTGGAATGGGAGGAAGTCAGAAGGCAAGAAACTTGTGAAGATTCAAGCATGAATGATGAGGAGCCTTAATGTATAGTTCCTTTAGTTGTAGAGGTATTGATTAAAGGAGAGGGTTAGGTCCCTATTGCAGTTAAGGGACATGATGACCCTTATGTTGGTAAACCAAGGCCAAAATATGTTATTCTTAGTGATGAGGAAGGTGACATGAAGAGAGAGAAAGAAAGAGTAAATAAAAGTGCGAGAGGAAAGTAGTTTTGAAAATAGGGTTTTGAGACCTAGGAGGTGTAAGGTAGAAAATATGATGGGGATTTGGGATGAAGAAACAATTGTAACTTTTGGGATAATTTTAGTGATAATGAGAGAGAAGAAAGTAATTTTTGGGATGAAAAGGAAGAGATAAAGAATTTATGGGATAGCTTTGGTGGAGAGGAGGAGGTAGTAGAGAAGAATGGGGGGAATAAAAAGATTCTAGATAACTTCTAGGATGACTTTAGTGATGGAGAGCGAAAAGAAGTGCAAGGTGTGACAAGAAGATGGGCGATTTAACCTAGGTCCAGTCCAAGACAAAAACAATGAAATTGGAAAGAAGATAGGAAAGAAAGAAGAGGATGATGCAATTCTCAAGCAATTGAAAAAGACCCAAGCCAATGTCAGTATTTGGGATCTTCTTATAGCTTCTTAGAAACATAGAGAGGCAATGGCAAGGGCACTTGCAGATATGCCCATCTCAATTTCATCAACACCTGAGAAGATGATTGTTGCTGTGATGTTAAAAAATAAGGATATGTGAGTAAAAGATGAGCCCATGATAAAAAATGAAAATGTGGTCATTAGTTTCTCTTACAACAATTTGCCCGTTGAAGGGAAAGAGAACAATAAACCCTTGTTCATAACTACTAAGATTGGAGGTAAGAAAACTTCTAGCGTGATGGTAGACGATGGTTGTGCTATCATCTTGGTAGCTCTCAAAATTTTGCACAAGTTTAGGATTGGGAAAGAGGACTTGGAGACTTCCCATGTGGTGATTCATGCATATGATGAATCTCGCATATGTGTGATTGGGACATCCAAGGCTTTGGTTAAAACGAGGCCTATTGAAACTATTGTGGAGTCATTATGTTGGACATACCAGTAACTCTTGCTACATTGTTGGGGTGTGCATGGTAACATCCATTGGGTAGGATTCCTTCTACTTTGCAACAGTTAATCAGATTTAATTTGGATGGGAAGATCATCACTATTAGAGATGAAGCATCACTAGCTACTATTGCTTTGAGTGTTGTTAAGGGTCAGATACCTTTTATAAATGGGTTCCAAATGGCCATGATTGAAGAAATCAATCCTGTTGTTGCAGGATTAATGAAGGAACAGGGGTAAATGCCTGCTATTGATTTGGGCAAGACTTATGTGGGTGATGCTACTTTTCTAGAATTTAAAGGCCAATTGGATAAAAAGGGACTGGATTATGAATCCAGAGAGGACAATCAATTGGATAACCAAATTTGAGTTCCCAAAAGGAAGGGCATAAGGTTTGCCAAAGCCGAGGAGCCACTATACACTGGAAAAGCAAAACCGTGGAAGCATCATGGGACTACGAACCTAGGTTTTGAGATATTCAATGATGTGGTAGATTTCAAGGCCTTGGGTGAAGAAGACAAGCTTATAGAAACAGTAGAGAAGTTGAGTATCAAGCAAAAGCCTACATATGAAGTACTACCTTCAGATGAACTGGTAGCCATGCATGGTGGAGAGTGACATTGAAGATGTTCCTATTGAAGAAGATTTTGTTTTCATTTCTAAATTGTTTAAAGACGATGTTTTTGTTTCCAAATTCGATGCAATGAAGTCTAATTTTGCTTACTTGCGTGATGTTTCTCCTAATGGTTGCATACATGATGATTCTTATTTCACAAGTATATTTGACATTCATTCCATTCAATAGTATTATATTAATCTTGGTACAACTAAGCATCCTAAGAATATATATGTTACATATGAAACAACTCCTGAAGAGAGAGAAATCTATGGAAATTTTAAAAAGTAAAAAATAATTTTTTGCCTTGTCCTATAATGATATGCCTGGAATTGATAGAACCATTGCTGAGCATACTATTCTGACATACCTACACATAAGGCCTGTGAAACAGAAATTAGGAAGGTTGAGACTAGAGTAGGCACAATTGGTCAAATAGGAAATGACCAAACAGGTTGATGCTAAGTTTCTAGATGTGGTGAATTACCCATAATGGCTTGCGAATATTGTATCGATTCCTAAGAAGGATGGTAAGGTGAGGATGTGTGTTGATTATAGAGACTTGAATAAGGCTTCTCCAATACATGATTCTCCACTACTACATATCGATGTCTTGGTAGATAGTGTAACTGCGAGTAGAATGTTTTCTTTTGTTGACAGGTTTTCAGGTTATAACCAGATCTTCATGACAAACGAAGATAAGATAAAGATAACTTTTATTACTAAGTGGAGGACCTATTGCTATAAGATGATACCTTTTGGGCTAATGAATGCAGGAGCCATCTATCAAAGAATGGCTACCACATTATTTCATGACATGATCCATCATGAAATTGAAGTCTATGTTGATGACATGATTGTTAAGTTAGAAATACGTGAAGGACATTTTGAACCTCTAGAAAGATTTCTAGAACGAGTTTAAAGGTATAACTTAAGGTTAAATCCAAAAAAGTGCATCTTTGGAGTAACTTTTGAAAAGTTACTGGGTTTACATAGTAGGGGAGAACGGAACAGAGGTAGATCTAGACAAGGTAAAAGCAATCCAAGAGATGCCAGCACTGAAGACAGAAAAGAAAGTTTGTGGGTTTTTAAGATGGTTACAATATGTCAGTTGCTTCATTGCAAAACTCACCACAATTTGCTCTCCTATTTTCAAGCTTCTAAGGAAGAATCAACCCATGGAGTGGAATGATTAGTGTCAAATAGCATTTGAGAAGATCAAAGAATATTTGACAAATCATCCTGTTCTTAGGCCGCCAAAGCCTGGGAAATGTTTGATCTTGTATTTAGCAATTGAAAAAGAAGCCATTGGAGCCATGTTAGCATAAGCAGATGAAAACATGATTGAACATGCCGTTTATTACTTGTGTAAGAAGTTTCCACCGTATGAGATGAAATATAGTCAGGTAGAGAAGACATGTTTGGCTATGGCATGGGCTTCCAAGAAATTATGTCATTATTTTCAGTCCTATCCATTAAAGGTTATTGTGACCAGGGCTTTCATCCTGCTAGAGCATTTACGACCACGACACTGTGTCAAAGCCTCTTTTAAGACTTAAAGGAACACAAATGAGCCATGGGCACGTTTGGAGAATGGAGTCGCCACCCAATTATTCAATTAGGAATGAATGGGGGCAATCCAATCCCTCGTTTCAAGACCTAAACTACCCTCATCCCTTCAGAAATGGGTTTAGAAAGTTAGGTACGAGCCATTCACCTCGACCAAATCAAAATCTGGCCTCTATTAAGGTATACCAAATAAAAATAACTTAAGTTATTATACACTCCACTTAAGTTGTTCATTTTACGTACACATTTCCAACTTTATCTTCTTTAGACAAAAACGGTGATTTCATTTAAGACAGTTGTATATTTCATACAAAGAAAGAGGGAAAAGAATAGAGTTACAATTCCTTTCAAAAATAGGGGAATAGGAAGATTGATTTCATTAATTGTTCTTCAACAATAATGATAAACTACTTCTAGCACTTCAAAATATCACATTCATAGCATTCACTGCACATTCATGCATAAATTCGATATAAACATTCAATTTGAGGCTCAATAAACAATGAATTCTTTACCATCATATTTGAGTCTATTCAATGCTTATCAAGCCTTTTCAAGCATTCATTCATGTTCATACATTTGTTTAATCATTCATTCTAAGTAACAGTCACTCACCATCAATGTGGGTCCACCACTACCTCATGGCATCATGCAATCATAATTATTCAATTATACTTCTAAACATGGCAATTATTGAAAATAAATCAATCAATCAATTAAAATTCAATACAAAGCCCTAATCTAGAATTATGGCACTTCTACCTAGATTTGATATTTCTTATCATGGTGATTCTACCTAAGTATGGAAATTATAGTTTATCCATAGTAAACATAGTGGATCATGGCATTTCTAGCCTAATACAATCGATCAATATCAAACACAGCTACTCTAGCCCAATTCAAGCATTCAAGTGTAACCATGATAATTCCTACCTATTCTGTGGTATTTCCTAACATACTTCAAAGAGATTATAAGTCTTCCTAGCATGATTCTAATCATGTGCTCTTAAGCATGATTCTAAACATGTGCTTCTAAGCGTGATTCAAGCATTCACAAAGAAAATAAACTCCTAAACATGTTTCTAATAAATGAGGGAAAGTCGACTTACCTTGACACACATTTCAACCTTACAAAACAAATAAGGATTAAACAATTCATAAAATCCTAAACATGAACCTAAACATGCTTATTCTAAAGCAAGAAAATAAAAAGAAAAATAAAGGGAGCAAAGAGAACTGCTCTAAAGACATACCCTTTCTAGGTTTAGAGCAATAGAATTACTAGAAAAATATTAAACTGAAAAAGACTCCTTGAATTCTCAAGTATGTCTTCAAGAGAGAAGAGATGATTGTGATGTGTGTTGTAAAGTGAGGAGGAGGGAGGTTTATATAGTTGAAGGGTTGAGTTAGAAAAGGAAGCAACGAAACAAAAGGAAGGTCAGAGGTGTAATTTTCCAAAATTACTTGATAATAGCCAGCTGGTAGTGGGACCAATGGCTGGCTATGAATTGTCCTAAAACCATCGGCTAGTTGTGGTCCACCACTCCCTCTTATTTCATATTTTTTCAATGCAATCCTCCCTTGACCTTTGTCCATTCAATCGTGCATAACTCTTCAAGTTTAGCTTTGATTTGTGATCCATAAAATTCTATAAAAACTAGACATCCATAGCTTCACAATGGTATCTAATTCATCGTTAGATTCTTCCTGAATTAATTTTCGTTATTTTTTAAAGTCATGTATCAGTTTTTAAAACTTTCGATCGATTTTTCCTCAACTCTCTTCTTTTTGCTTCCAAGGGTATTTCGATCATTTTCATTGCTCGACATTCATCTTCACCTCATCATCAAGTCTCAAAAATCAAGTGTCTACAGCTGTGTCAAAATCAGATCCAATGAAATATCTATGTGAGACACCTTCCTTGGTAAGGAAATTGGCAAGATGGTTGATTCAGTTGTCCAAATTTGACATTGAATATGTAACCAAAAAGGTTGTGAAAGGAATGGTAGTGGCTAAATTACTAGCTATGAAAACAACCAAAGATGATGAACTTTGGGAGCTAGAGTTTCTTGATGAGCATTTGGGGGCAATTATGGTTATTGAATGCCAAATGTACTTTGATGGCGCAGTAAGTAGAAAAGGTGCAAGGATTGGAGTTATTCTTGTTTCACCCAACAGAGAAATATTGTCTTTGGCCAAGAGGGTGAATTTTAAGTCACTAATAATATGGATAAATATGAAGCTTGTGCTTTTGGTTTAGAAGCTTTAGTAGCAATGGGGGTAGAAGAAGTAGAAGTTCTAGGTGATTCTATGTTAGTTACTTTGCAAGCGAAGGAAGAATGGGATGTTAAAAAAGATATACTCTAGCCCCATTCAAAGCATATAAGGTTGTTAGTGACACGATTTAAAAAGTGTACTTTCACACATTTGGCATTGGACCAAAATTAGGTGGCTGATGCCTTGGCAACTTTAGCTGTTGTATGTGAAAAGGTTAAAAAGGTTCCAATTAAACCTTTGGCAGTGGTGCAAACATGGGCTTCGTGCTATGAAGAAATAAGGGTGATAGAACAAAGGGCAAAAGAGAAACTATGTTATTATGATCTAAAGAGATACATAGAGTATAGGGTACTTCCTGAGGAGGCTAACGAAAGAGACAAAAGAATCTTCCAACGGTACAGCAACTCACATATCATGATGGTTTATGTACAAAAGGATGGTTGATGGGATGTAATTACGATGTGTGCATAAATAGGAGGCCAATAAGATTATAGAGGATGTACGCAGGGGTATCTATGGGCCATACATGAAAAGGTTGGTGTTGGCCGAGAAAATCAGGAGACAAGGATTTTTCTAGTTAAATATGGAGACAGATTATGTTCAATTTGTGAGGTCATGTCATCAATGCCAGATACATAGAGACTCAGTACATCTACCTCCTAGAGAGTTGCAGAATATGTCATCACCTTGGCCATTTGTTACTTAAGGAATTGATATTATTGTAGAAGTGAAGCCATCAGCTTCAAACAGTTATCACTCTATTGTTGTAGTGATTGGCTATTTTTCAAAATGGATAGAAGCAAAATCTTTTAGTAAATTGGGGGCAAAACAAATGGCCAGATTTATCGAAAAACACATAATATGCAAATTTGTTATACCACATCATGTAGTCACAGATAACGATGTCCAATTTCAAGTAGAAACTAAAGTGTTACTGTAGAAATATAATTTGAGCATCAAAAGTCCTCTCCTCATAGGCCACAAGCTAATGGAGTAGTTGAGGCAGCTAACAAAAACATTAAGAAGATGCTTGCCAAGACTATGTAAGCTTATAAAGATTGGGCTGACAAATTACCTTTTGTATTGTAAGGATAGCAGACAACAACACGAAGTTCCACTGGAGCAACTCCATTCTCCCTGGTGTATGGTGATGAGGCAATTTTACTAGTTGAAGTTGACATGCAATCAACTAGAGTTTTGATTGAAATAGGAATTCTAGAAAACCAGTGGGTGAAAAATAGATGTGAACAATTGGTATTGTCAGATGAGAAAAGAGTGAGAGCACTCTATCACATGCAATTATATCTCGGGCTTTCAATAAAAAGGTGAAGAAAAGGAAGATAAAAGAGGGTGATCTCGTGCTCAAACAAGCTAGGCCTACAGTTTTTGATCCAAGAGGGAAGTTCAAACCTAGCTAGAAAGGGCTTTATGTAGCATAGAAGATATTGTCAGGAGGCGCTATCAAACTATCAGACATGGAGGGCAATGAATTTACTAAACCAACACATATTGACAGGCTAAAGAAATATTATGTGTAAGGGGAAAAATAATTAACCAAAAAGCCTGAAGAGATTGGTTAATGACAAGAGTTGTTTTATGTACGCATCATTCTAAACAATTGTAATTTGATTAATAAATGAAATGCAATGTTTGGAAACAAATAAGTTTTGACATTGACAGTCATTATTGCAACAAATGGAAAAAATCTAACAAAAAGTAATCAATGTCTTTGTTGTTTCTTTATTGATGGCTCAGGTAGTTGGAATAAAGACTGTTGTTTTGCCCAATTCTTTTAGCTATCATCTTTTGTAAGATCAGGGGAATGGAATAGATTCCTTTTAATCTGGCAATGAAGCCAAGTTTCTCCAACAAGAGTGAAGAAGCACTCAAAGAGTTTTCCAAGACCAAAGATGGGCACACATGTCATGATTCTCTGCTTCTATCCATATTAACGGCAAAGTCGAGAAGGGGCATAAAAGGAGCCATGAGTGAAACTAGACAATGGGACACAGTTAGTATAGGTACAAGTGGTCACATGTTACAACCACTACTAAAGGCACAACAAACAAATTTTTGTATCTAGGATCACTTGAAGACGCTCTATCAAAGGGTCTAATTCTTGAAGTCAACAAAGAGTGTGATGTTGAGGTCCATACCAGGCAGGATCTATCTATGGTGGTGATAAGAGGGATAATTTCTTTTGAAGAAAAATCTAAAAGTGGAAGGAAGTAGCCATTTGAAAATTAAAAAAATGTTGACTTTTACCAGTCCTTACACGATCAAGTACATGCAAGTCTCTGTAAAGCACTAGGGGTACCGGAGTCATCTTAGAAGTCATTTGAGGAATAAGTGTATCAACGAAGGATCCCCAAAACCATCTTCAAAAACAAGTAGGAATTGGGCCAGAAGACAAAACTTTAGAATTTGGGAAGCAGAAGTAAAAGCCTTATTAATTGTTCCTAACACCTGGAGAAGGGAAGGCAACATGACCCTCCCATTTACCAAGTGTCCATCCATGTTCGAACAAGGAATATGAAAGAAATCAATAAGGTCATTTGGAGAAGGAGGTTTTAGAATAGGAAGAATAATACCTCAAGTAATAGATGATGAAATCCCCAAAATGGCTTCAATTTCCTCAAACTGGGGGCAAAGCTCATGCCAATTGAAATGGAAGACATGATCTGTAGGGTCCCAAAAATTTGCCACAGTTTTGAGGAAGGCAATGTGAAGTTTGACATGTTGTAGAAACCTTAGCCTGTGAAGCTTGCTTGGCTCAAGAAATTACCAATTTAGATCCTTCAATGATTTGAGATACAATCGCAAAGTTTTGAGACTGGCCTCTATCATCTTGAGTGTTGTGTGAGGAGTTAAGAGGTGTAAAGAGGCTTTTATAAGGTGAAAAGAGACCCCAAGGATGTTCAAATCCGTTTTAGGGTTTGTTTAGGAATTAGATTTGCACAAGACATATGCATGCCTATCATGGAGGCCCAAAACAAGCACATGCCCGTGTCGATGGGAAGTTCATTGCAAATAGTTACTTTAAGTGGTATATTTGCATTATAGTATTAAACAAAGATGTGAGAAAAAAATAAAACTTTTATTCATATCTAAATGTTGAAAGGAGCAAATATCATCAAAAAGTTCAAAATAACATCAAAAATCCAAATCCTAAAAAGTTCCAAAAGTTTTATGGAAAGCCTAAAAATCCTATCCAAAGCAAAATAAAATAAAAGCAGTCCATCAGCTACTAGGTATCATTACTTCCAATCTCTCCATGGTCCTGCCCTCCTCCACCAAGGATGAAACCCAGCAATCTTGGCCACTAAAGTAGTGATTCTCTTTGCCATAGTCTAATCCAAGCCATATATACATTAGCATTTGCATATAGATTCATATAATAGGACATGCATACATTCTAATATTTTTGTGAAAATAACTTACCCCTTCTCTTAATGCCCATCTCCTGGATGTATCATCGAGAGGCCAAGTACAGTCCATCTAGTCAAGCCACTGTATCATGAGGCACTTGTATGCATAAAAATTGATGTCATAATTGTTTCAAAAGACTGCAAAAGAAAACACAAATGACAGAGCAGACTTACATGCATGGTGTCTACTGGAATGAAGGTAGAGGTCATGGAAGGATCAATGAGGAATGTGTGTCTGTGCATAATCCCCTCCCTACTCATCACCAAAACATGACCCTCAAGAGAAATAGCAAGGTCACCAACTGTCACTCCGAGAGGAGGAGCCTGACTAATAGGAGGAGATGTGGTGTTACCTCCTTTACCAGAAGAACTAGCATGAGTAATACGACCTCTCTTCCAAGCAAGACCAAATCTAGAAGCAGTGGTAGTAGGAGCATAAGGAATGTAAAGTAGCTCTCTGAGCTGCAATAGCCAAGCAACGGCCTAATCTACATAAGCCAGTAGTAGGAAAAGTTATATCCTCTACCTCTATCCCAGCTTGGTATAACTCTAGGTTTGCATCATCAACCAACTGAGTAGTATCCACCATCGGATGAGGAGGAGAAATGGAATAGGGCATGCAGCAGGTCTCTCATTCGAACAATGGACTCTCTCACTAAGATACCACATCAAACTCTTAATACCCTAAAAGAGTTTCCTCACTCTACCAAAGGTCGAGCACCCCTTATAGCATCATCCCAATGCTTCTGAGGCTCCCAAAGCTGGTAGTTAATATACAAGAGGAATTCAAACAGGTAAGTATATAATGATAATTTCTGGTTTTGGGGAAATTAAAATGGTTTTTTTGTCTTATGTAATCCTAGGTGAGGTCTCAAATCGCTCCTCTCAAGCGTGCCAAGTCATAAGAAGCATCAATATCCTTACGCCCTTTGGACCTGATGTCAGCACGAGGAGACCCATCACCCATTAGCAAAGTAGTGGGCTTTGGAAGAAGCCCAATCTCATAAGCCCATATCTGTAAATTTTTTTAAAAAAAAAAGAAGCAAATTTATGCATGCTATGATAGAAAAGAATGCAAGAGATAAATTCATACCTCAATCATAGGAGCAAAGCCTCCTATCCTCTGCATGTATCTGCAATCGCAGTCCAAATAAAGGTACAGGTGGATAACACTCCCCCAGTCATAGACTTTTACCTGATCCAAGTCTCTCAGTGGAGGAAGCAGATACATCTCACCCGAGTTTGATGTATTAGCAAAAAGTATCGAGGCCAAGAGGTAGAACAAAAAGCTACGAGCATATCGCTCAGCTTGCATGCCAACAAAATCATCATAGACATCAATCCTGCCCATCAAATCTTGTATAAGCTTATACGTGATGGCAGTGTCAGACTTCCACCCCAGAAGAAAACCAAGCAACATGACCACCTCATCATTAGGAGAATTGGTTGGAGCCGAATATCTATCAAAAGGTACCGGAACGCCCCCGAAGTAAAGACCGGTGATGATGACAAAGTTCATGAGCGTGACCGTAAACTCCCCAGTCGGTGTACAAAGAAAAATTCATGACATGGCCACAAATGGGTGTGCGCCTACTCCTGAAAAAGGCATTCACCTCTATTAAATCAAAACAGGCATGCACTTGTTCATAGCCAGAATCAAGTTTTCTTGATTTAAAGCAAATAATGTTCAATTAGATTTTAATAAAAAGAAACTCCTAAAAACATGTTTCTAATAGAGGGTCTAAACTAGACTTCACATAGCATTATAATCAATCATTCGTCATTCTAATTCTAGACACTTATGCATAATGAAGGCACTAATTACTAACACGGCATAATTAAAATTACTAAACACATATTTCTAAATTAAGCATGCATTCCCCAACTAATTCTAACCTAATCATGCTTAACTAAAAAGCTAGCTAATCAACTAATTAACGAACTAATTAATTAACTTAGCTAAGCAATTAATCAACTAATTAAAAGCTAATAAAAGCAATTAAAGAAACTAAACTAAACATTACCCCTAAAACATGCTTCTAAACATAGCAATAAACCTAAACATGTTACTAATGAAATATTAAAGAAAACTAAGAAAAGAATTAAGGAACTAAGCTCTCAATTCTATACCGTTTTCAAGGGTAATTACCTTGCTTCAAAGCTTGAGCTTGAAGAAAACTAGATTGTGAAGGTTTTTTAAGGAGAACCTTGACTAAGACAAAGTGCTTAGGAATTAATTTTAAGTGTACTCCACCAATTCCTCGTATATCTTTTGTGCTTAATACCAAAAATCATAAATGCTTATATAGGTGAATGATAGCAGTGAAATGGTTGTGTTTCTCTAATACGAGATCATCAAAGTAGGCATGCACCTACTCAACATACAAGCATGCACTCGTTGTGTAGGTTGTACACATACTTTAGGTGGCATTTAGGGTTTCTATGAAGGCTCTTGAAGAGTTTGAAAGCTTCCAAGGTGAGCACCTCTAGGCTTTATAGGCATCCACCTATTTAACCTATTCTGGCACCTACTCAACCTCTTCCTAACTTTTGCACTGTTTTTTTGATTTTGGTTATTTTCTATCTTTTTATACAGTTTTCTAGAAGTTCATAAGCTTTCGTTAAGAGATAAGTTCCTTTGATGATGGTACCATGTCTCATCATCAGGCCTCAAATCATAAGCAAAAATTCAATGCCTCTAATTTGCCCCCTCCTTTGGACGGGTTTTTGGGAACACAAACATCGACAAAGTAATTTCTACCTTGTTTTTGCCTTCTCTAGGCTAGATGTATGAATTCCTACCTTGCACACTCTACGACTTGAAGACCTCTATGGTCTACTTAAGCCATGGAAGCTGACGGACCTCTCTAGTTAGTTTGAGCCTTGGCGACTAATGGACACCTCTGGTTAGGTTAAGCCTTGGTAACCAATGGACCTATTGGTCAAGTTTATGCCTTGACAACTAGTCGGAGTCTTTACGACTGATGGACATCTTTGGTCTGGTTTGTGCCTTGACTAATCAAACCTCTCTGGTCTAGTTTGTGCCTTGGTGGTCAGTCAAAGCCTTGGTGACCGATTAGAACTCTCTAGCCTGGTTTGTGCCTTGGCGACCAGTCAGAGTGTTGGTGACTGATTGGACTTCTCCAGTTTGGTTTGTGCCTTGGCAGCCAATCAGAGTCTTGGCTACTAATTAGACCTCTTTGGTCTGGTTTGTGCCTTAGCAGTTGGTCAAAGTCTTGGCGACTGATTGGTCCTCTCTAGTCTAGTTTGTGCCTTGGCCGGTTGTTCAGAGTCTTGGCAACTGATTGAATCTCTCTGTAATTTGAATTTGGAACTCCATAGGGGAAGAACTTTGGATTTTGTTCTGAGATTTTTGGGCTCCATGAGGTAAACCCTTGAGGTTCTGGGTTCTAATGGGGAAAAGGTTGAGTTTTGATTTTTGAGATTTGTATTCCACAAGGGCTAAGATTGAATTTGAACTCCATTGGGGAAGAAACTGGCTTCAAGTTTGAGAATCTGAGTTGATCTTGAAATTTTGATGGTTCAAATTTCCACTAAGGATGAAACTTGAATTTTGATTTTGAAGATTAGGTGTAATTCCACTAGGGGAAGAATATTTGAGATTGGGACTTAGGCCCAAATTTGAACTTCATTGGGAAAGAAATTGCTTTGGAATTTTGGGATCTGGATTCTACCTGGGATACAACTAGATTAAGACTCTGAAAGTTAGATTTGACTCCACTAGGTAAGGCATTACAAATCCAACTCTTGACTATACTAAGAAGGGATTGAATTTTTAACTGGAAGAATTTGGGTTTTTGAACCTTTGATTCTACTAGACTGAATTTTGAATTCCACTGGGGAAGAACTTGGATTTGGGTATCTAGGTTCCACTAGGGACTAAGTTCGTACTTTTCCAAGGAGGAAATTTTTTCTGGATAATCTTCAGGGATTGAGGCTCCATTGGGGTGAGTTTGGATTTGTTTGCTTAACAGAAAAATTGGATTGGATATTACTGAGAAAAATTGGCTTCGCTGAGGATGATTTTTGTTTGATAAAGAAATTGGATTGAACTCCACTGGGGATAAATTTAGAAAATTTCGACTCCATTGGGGATGATTTTGAACTGGTATGGGCTCTTGAATCTTTGATTCCACTAGAGAAGGAATTCTTGATTGATGGATTTTTTCGGGGACCTATATATTATCGTGAGGCTGGCTGGATCATTTTTTGAGCTGAGGTGTCAGTGTGACTTTTGAAATCTGAAGGACTTTACTGTCATCTTGGATTTTGGTGGGGTTTTCCTATAAAAAAGCCATTTTGTTAGATTTTTGAGGGCAAAAGGAAATTTCTCTCATACCTGTGAGGAACAGGCATGTGCCTTCTCCGAGAAGGCGTGCACCTTTTCCTTGTATAGGCATGTGCCCACTCTGTAGGATATTCAAATCTTGCATTTTCCCTCTTCTCTCATTTGCACAAAAACCTCTATACCTTAACTCCCTTTTTTCTCTCAAATCAAATCTCCCATCTTTTGAAAATGGATGCCCAACAACAATTAGCCAACCCCCCACCTCTGGAGAATCAGCCTATCATTATTGACTTGCCATTGGTAGTGGAAAGCTATGTTAAAGCGGCTTCCCACGAATCAAGAGTTCCCATTTTGGCAAATCGAGCCAAGCATCTTGCCTCTCTAGTAAGTATTCTTCTCCTTCTCTTCATTTTATTTGAATTTTGTTGTTTTTTTGTGCCTTTTTCTGCATTTTTATTTTTTTGTGAATGTTGAACGAACAGGCGTGCACTTATTCTATCAGACGTAAAGGACGACTGGAATAGACGTGCGCCTATTATGATAGACATGGCGCCTATTCTACTTGTTCATTGCTTCTAGACATCTTTAGGCGTATGCCTACTATGAATGGGCATGCGTCTGTACTCTCTAGGCGTGCACCTGTTCAATGTGGGTGTGCGCCTACTCCATGCCATTTTTATTGTTTTTCAAGTTTTCCTTGCTTTATACCTCTTCATGCCTCCCTTACTCATCCTCTTATTTGTATTTCCTTTCTTGTAGGCAGACCGCACTTAGAGATGTGGGGATTCCTTACCAAGGCCTGAGTGCGGTACAACTAGATCCATAACACTAATGTGAAAAGGCACATAGATTGATGTGGATTCTCCACCTCGCTCTTCTGTTTGTTGACGAAGAGAATTCGTACAGACCATCGTGCCCTCTCTGCTTTGCTTGAAAGGTGGATGGAAACTATTGACTCCTTCCATTTCAACTTTGGCAAGATGACCATCTCTCCCTTGATGTTTCTGCTATTATCAGCTTCTCTTGCCAGGGGACTTCCATCCCATTTGACTGCTGCCTTTAGGGGTCTCATCGTTGTGATAAGGTCATTGGGAGCTCTGAGGTCTCGAGGTAGAGCTCGAGGTTAGAATAAGGGGTGCCCATGCTATTTCTTATGAGAGGTTGATGTAGTATTGGCAGTGGTGTGATGATGATGAGGTTGTTACCATGCCTATGGAGGGGGAGCAGTTTGTAGTAGCTTCATCTTCTTCTCGTTGGCGACCACGCTTTTTGCCAACACTTCTAAACATTTTGAGCTATATCTCCTTCCAGCATTGAAGGATCTGAACTTGGTGAGAACCTTTGATTAGGGTTGGGCTGCCCTTGCTCATCTTTATTTTTCCCTCGATTGAGCGTGTCGAGGTAATAAGATGGTCAGAGGCTTTGATCCTAATGTTGAGGTATGTGATTTTGCTTATTTCCCCCTTTTCTATCTTTTTGACTTCCATTTTGATTTCTTTTGTCCTTTACAAATTTGGGCATACGACCTTGGGCTTCTACCCCCTCTTGGTCCTCAGATTAGGACCAAGTCTTTTCTTGACCTGTTCGCTTGTCCTAGGGGCATTATGAGCATGATGACTCCCATAACGTCCCTAACCTTCATACCTATACCCATCGCCTCATTTGGGACGATGCAAGAAAAAAAGATTGAGTTAGGTTCACACTGTTTTCCATTTCTCTCACATGCTTACCTACTTTTTTATGTTCTTCGTAGGTGCACTGGTATTAGTAAGGAAGTCGGCTACACTAGAACCCTGCCATGAGGGATGCTCATCCCCTCTTCTAAACTCATCTATTGATGATTGGCCCAGGGTGTGCCATGTGGTTTTTTGGTGACCATATGGCAGATTGGACTAGGGGTCTTAGGGGACGTTGCATTCCTCTCTCTCGTCCCTGCTTGATGATTAACACACCTCGACTGGCTATTGATCCAATCTTCAAGTAGTACATTACTGGGGATTCCTTTTGCTCAAATAGGCTTTTCTGCCATGCAACAGTTTTATATGGATTAGGCTCATGTTTCTCTTCTTCCCACCTGCCTTGAGATATATGATATGAATAATGAGGCAACTGCTACATCGACGGGTGATGTAGGTGGTGACAGAGGTACTAGTTGAGGCACCGGTCAAGGTATTAATGGCGATAGAAGCGTTGGTGGTGGTAGAGCTATCGATGTTCAAGCTTTTGGTTTTGGTGCATCTGAGTCCTCTCGTTGGGGTCGCAAGAGGGCCAACATTGAATCTTCTAGCAGTGCGGGGCCTTCTTCTACCTCTGAGGCACCTAGCGATGTCATTGGAGACTATCGCTCCATTATTGATAGTTATGTATAGTTATGTGGGAATGATGGGGTTATCCGGAGGGTGGAGTTACCAGTAGATGACTTCATGACGACCCCACTTCTCCCTAAGGGTGCCACTCATGTTAGTCTTCTTTTCCTTATGATCCTTTTTGACTTCTAAGCTTGCCTTCTTGTGAGTTTGACTTTTGTCTTGTTTCCCAGGTTCGTCGAGCTACAGTCGACCTTCTACATCATCTATACTATGCGATGAAGAAGCAAATCCACCAATTGTCCCTGCAGCATCAAGTAAGTAAGAATGCATTTTTTAAGTTACGTGTATGCACGAATGTTTTTCTAATTTTCTTGCTTTGGGTTAGGTGACTTTTCGGAACACTCGCTTGACCATTCAAGAGCTGAAGCATGATTTGCAGGTGGCTCGAAGAGAGTCGTCTGATAAGGATGTTAGAGAGGATGTTGGAAAGAAGCAGGTGTAGGAGCCAGGGGTGGGTGATGATGAGGATGCTGAGGGTGAGGAGGAGTAGAGAAGAAGCAATTTTGACACCTCCGATTATGAGGAGGGGATTGATGAGGAGCACGGTGGCAATGGTGAGGAGTGATGCTTTCCTTTTTCTTGTTCAAACTTTTGTCCATTTTTGGTTACTTGTACAGCCATAGGCTCCTTCTTTTAGACTTGGATTGGGGCTCTTTGCCCCTAGTTTTGTATTCTATACAAATGAGGTATATTCATTTGTATTTTTTCTTTGCACATGAACAATGATTGAAGAGAAATTAGCTTTGAATTAGTTTGTCTTGTTGATCATTTATGCCAAAAAAAAAAAGAACCCTAAATGCACTTTTTTTATTTTGCATACTATAGGCGTGGCGAGTATTTGGCATATTTTTATAGGTGCTCATCTATAAGGGATCCTACATCGAATTTTGACAAGTGTTAAGGCTCTTCTTCCTCCTGTAAAGCATCAACAATCCTCTTCCTCGTTTCTTGTCATTACACCAGGAGTGAAGCTAATTTGGAGTCCTCCAGGCTCAATTGAAGTTTGTCAAAGATGTAGAATGGCATTTATTGGAGCCCTATGTTCTCTTCGAGTTACGATACCTTAAATAGGTCAGACTATATATCCCTTTTCTTAAAGCTATAGTCAACTTTTGGGATTCAACTAATCATATTTTTAGATTTAATGGATAGAGCTGTGTCCATTGTATGAAGGGCTTAGCACCATCATGGGTATTTTTACATCTAGCACTAAAGAGCTCATATTGTCTCCTTTGAATAGGCCTACGTTATATGATTTGGCTTATTTCTTTCACATTTCTCATGATGTGATGGGCATACTATGAATGGAGCTTTCATCCCCCAAGAGCTTTTGCGACCACGACACTGTGTCAAAGCATCTTTCAGGGAACACAAACAAGCCATGGGCATGAATGGAGAATGGAGTCATCATCCAGTTTTCTATTGGGAAAATGGATGATGCCAATCTAATCCCTCGCTTCAAGACCAAAATTACCCTCACCCCTTCAAAGATGGATTCAGGAAGTTAGGTACGAGCCTTTGACCTGCCTGGATGTAAATCTGACCTCTATTAGAGCATAGCAAATAAGAATAGCTTAAGTTGTTATAGAGTCTGCTTCAATGGTTCATTTTATGCACACATTGTTCGTTTTATCTTCTTAAAGACATGTAAGGTGATTTTCAATCAAGGCAATTGTATATTCATACAAAGAAATAAATGAGTAGAATAAAATTACATTCCTTTTCAAACATGGGGGAATAGGAGGAGGGATTACATCAATTGGTTATTTAACAATAAAGAAACTACTTCTAGCACTTTAAAATATTCATTCATTCATTCATTCATCTATAGCATATTTATTGATATCATGTATTAAATCTAATCAATCAAATCGAGACTCAATGAATAGTGAATTCCTCACCACCATATATGAGTCTATTAAATGTTTATCAAGCCTCTTTGTGCATATTCATACATACATATTCATTCTAAGTGACAGTCCCTCACTATCAATATGAGTCCATGATCACTTCAGGGTATCATGCAATTATTCAATTATATTTCTAAACATGGTATATTCATACATTTGCTCATAATAATCAATTAAATCATAAACAAAGCCATAAATTAAAATCATGGCAATTCTACCTAGATTTGATAATTCTATCATGGCAGTCTAGCCTAAACATGACAATTCTAGCCTATTCATAATAATTCTAGCATTTAATCTTAACAATTCTAAATATCTCAATTCTAGCCTAGACATGGCATTTCTAGCCTAATTCAATCAATCATAGCAAATCATGGCATTCTAGCCTAATTCAAGCAATCAAAGCAAATCATGGTAATTCTTGCCTATTCTATGGTATTTCCTAGCATATTTCAAAACAATTATAAGAATTCCTAGGCATGATTCCAAGACATGTGCTCTTAAGCATATTTCTAAGTATTCATAAAGAAAATAAACTCCTAAACATGATTCTAATGAAGGAGGGATAGACAACTTACCTTGACAAGCATTTCCATCTTGCAAAACAAAAAAAGGGTTAAATAACTCATAAAACCATAATCATGCTCCTAAGCATCAAAATAAATCCTGAACATGCTAATTCTAAGCATAAAAAAACCTAATCATGCTTATTCTAAAGTAATAAAAATGAAAAAGAAAAGAGGAGGGAGAAGAGAGAACTACTCTTAAAACGTATCTTTTTTAGGTTTAGAGCAATAAAATGGCTAAAAAAGTATTAGATTGGAAAATACTCTTTGAATTCTCAAGTTTGTCTTCAAAAGGGAGAAGAGAAGATTTATGGAGGCCCTTAAAAAGGGAGCCAAGTTGGGTTTATATAGTTGAAGGTTGAAGTTGAAAAAGGAGTCAAAACTCAAAATAGGAAGGTTTGTAATGAGATTTTCCCAAAATAAGGGGGAAAGTGTCGTCTAGCTGCAAGAGGACCGTCGGCTTGTGGTGGGACAGCCGGTCAGCTATGGGAGTACTGTTGGCCAGCTGTTCTAGCACTGCTAGTCGGTGGTGCCCCACCAAATCCCTTTCCATTTAGTGCAGTTCCTATTCGACCTTTTGTTATACATAACTCTTCATGTTCAACTCTGATTTATGATCCGTAAAATTTTATAAAGCTAGACATCCATATCTTTGCAATGGTATATGACTCATCATCAGATTACTTCTGGATTAATTTTTGTGATTTTTCGAAGTCATGTGTCAATTTTCAAAGCTTTTTTTGATTTCTTCTCATTTCTTTTCTCTTTGCTTGCAAGGCTACTTCAGTCATTTCCATTGCTCATCACGCCTTCATGTTTCATCATCGAGCCTAAAAAAAAAATGTCTACATATACATACTATAGACTGTAGAGTCATGCAGCATTCCTTAATGCCTTTGATTGGTTGGTGGAAAAGGGCTCCACTTTTTGGCTCCACATATTTTAGTTTTGTCTGTTGGCTTAATATTTACTAGTTTCTTAGGATGGCTCTAGAGACCCATTACTAGTAACTCTGATTTCACAGATGGGGCTTGAAGAGACGTTTATGCCCTTGATTATTGCTAAGACTTTGACTGGGTTAGATCGTGTGAACATGTGATGACCAATCCTTGTAAGTTTGCATTGTTTTTGCCAACATCTTCTTGACATTCTTATTTGCAGCCTCTACTGCTCCATTTGCTTGTGGTTGATAAAGAGAGAACATGTCATGCTCAATTTTGTACTTTTGCAATAATTCCTTTGTTTTCGCCTAAAACTATGCACTATTATCAATCACTACATGGGGCGGGATATTGTATCTACATATAAGGTTTGTTTTAATAAACCTGGCTATCTACTCTGTCCTCAGTTTATTGAAACACTTCTATCCATTTGGAGACGTAGTCAATTGTAACTACAACATATCAATGTCATTAGAAGCTACTGGTTTGATCTCTCTGATAATGTCAATTCCCAATATGTCAAAAGGCCAAGGTAATGAAATCCCTTGTAGCTCGTTTAAGGGTTGATGAAACAAATCTCCATGGATCTGGCATTGGTGGCATTTCTTTACAAACTTTATACAATTCGTTTCCATTATCAGCCAATAGTACCCTTGTCTCATGATCTTCTTGGCCATCACCAACCCATTCATATGAGGTTCACAAACCCCAGCTTGTATCTCTTCCATGATCATCTTGGTTTCCCCTTGATCAACACACCTGAACTATACTCCATCAGGCATTCTCTTAAACATGAATCCTTATTGACACGTGAATTGTAAGCTAATCTTCGTAAGATTCTCTTGTCTCGCTCCTCAACATTATCAGGAAAGGTTCTCTTTTCTAGGTATTTTTTCATGTCTTAAAACCAAGGACCTTTTTCTTCTTCAATCCTCATCTCATACTCCTCTAGATAGCAAGGGATTTTTATGAATTCTACCACCAATGGCCTGAGCTATGTGTGCCCTAAATCATCCCATACTGAGGCTAAGCTTGCCAATGCATCAGCCATCTAATTCTTTTATGTTGACACAGGTTTGAAGACATCTTTTGAACCTTGCTATCAATTTTCGCACATATTCGAAATACGACTTGAGTTTCTCTTCTTTTACATCCCATTCCTCGTTATCCTCAAGAACAACCAATTGAGAGTCACCTATGACTTCCACCTCTTCAATTCCTATTGCATTCAATGCTTCTAGTCCAAAGGCACATGCCTCATATTCTACCACATTGATGGTGAATTTGAACCCTAATTTTTTGGCAAACGACATCTTCTCCCCTTCTGGCAAAATGAGAGCCATTTCTATTAGTTGCTCCTTCAAAGTTCATCTGCTAACCTCTTACATCAATTGCACCTAGATGTTCATCTGGGAACTCCAACTCCTATGGCTCATCGTCTTCAGCAAGATTGGTTGCCGAGAATTTCACCATTATCCTCCCCTTTAAGACCTTCTTTGTGACATATTCTATGTCAAATTCTGATAGCTAGGCTAACCATTTTGCTAATTTTCCCATCAATGAAGAGGTTTCATGTAGATACGTCATAGGATCTATCTTGGAGATGGCTGAGACCTGTACAATTGAAAGTAGGGCTTAGCTTCTTTGAAGCCCAAACTACTTCCAAGCATGTTTTCTCTACATGTGTCTACTTGACTTCATACAATAATAACTTCTTACTTAGATAGTACACAGTATGTTCTACCCCTTTTTCATCAGCTTGTGCCAACATGGCTCCTACGACTTCTTCTTCACTGGCCAAATATAGAATCAAGGGTTTCCTAGGTTTGGGTGGTCTCAAGATTGGTAGGCTTAGTAAGTAATCTTTGATTAGTTCAAAAGTTTTTTGGAATTTATCATTCCATTAAACAGGCTGATCTTTCCTTGGTAGTTTGAATATTGGTGCGCACATAGTGGTCAACTTAGCGATGAACCTACTGATATACTGGATTTTTCCCAAAAGCCCTCGTACTTCCTTCTCCATTTTTGGCGTAGGCATCTCCTCGATGGCTTTGGTCTTATTAGGATCCACTTCAATTCTTTTTTCTCCTGCAATGAACCTTAGCAATTTTCCTGATGTGACTCGAAAAATACACTTCTTCAAATTCAATCTTAATGTGAACTTTTCCACCCTCTCCAGAAATTTGTCCATAGCTTTTAAATGGTCCTCCTAGGTATCCGACTTCACCATCATGTCATCCATATACACTTCTATCTCTTTCTACATCATGTCGTGGAACATAGTTGTTGCCATTCTTTGATACATTGTTCCTACATTCTTTAGTCCGAATAGCATAACCTTGTAGCAATACGACCACCATTCTGTGATGAAAGTTGTTTTAATCTTATCCTTTATTTCCATCAAGATCTGGTAATATCCTTAAAATCTATCATCAAACGAAAACATCCTGCTAGAAGATTCACTATCAACAAGGACATCAATGTGCGAAAGTGGAAAGTCATCTTTAAAAGAAGCCTTGTTGAGATCCCTGTAATCTACACACATTCTAACCCTTCTGTCTTTCTCCATTATGAGTACAATATTGGCCAACCACTGTGGGTAATTCACTACATTTAAGAAGTTGGCCTCGATCTAGTTAGTGACCTCCTTTTTAATCTTCTGCACCCATTGTGGTCTTATTCTTTTCAATTTTTGCTTAACCGACCTCCTATGCAGACATGTTGGAATTGTGTGCCCAGCGATGCTTTTGTCAATCCCTGACATGTCATCGTAGGACCAAGCAAAAACCTCTCCATGCTTTTTTAATATTTTTAAAAATTTCTCTCTCTCATCAGAAGTCAAGTCATGTGCAATGCATATGTTCTTAGGATTTTCAGATGTGCCAAGATTAACAAAATACGAATGCATGGAGTGAATTTCAAATATGCTTGCGAAATGAAGATCATTATGCATGCTACCGTCATGCTAAATATCAAACAAGTACACAAAATCAGACTTTATTGCATTAAACTTTGTGATGAACATGATTTTTTAAAACATTTTAGGGACAAGGACATCTTCGTAACAAATGTCCTGTATCTCTTCTTTAATCAGATCTTCAAGGTCAACTGTTGCTTCTTACTTTGGATGTTGCTCTTCCTTCTTTGTCTGATTTTCTTCCAGCCACAACTTCTTCAACTCTTCATCAAGTTCACTAACTTCCACTGTCTCTTGACTCATGACATCCTTGAAGATTTCAAAACCAGGATCACTCTATTACAGTCCCAAGGCGCAGCCTCTCCCTCGTAATTTGGCTTTAGAGCCTTTACGAATTTAATATTCCACTTGTTCTTGATTGGCCTTGAGTCTTCATCAGAGAGATAGCCGAGACCTCTCTTAGTGGTTGACCTTGGAATTCAGGAAAAGTTAGCAATCACGCTTGGGTCTTCCTTAATCTTGTACCTGGATATATCCTTATTTCTTCATGATGCCAACAACAACAGGTTTGAATTCACCAATCATGGCTACCTGAAATCTACCCATGTATTGAATCTCACCATTTGTTGCACTCCTTACTACCACAGCCGAATGAAGATTCAGCTTTGATAGTTACAAGTTCCCCTTCACAGTGAAGCTTGATAGCCTAGTGCAAAGTACATGGCACTCTCCCCAAAGGATGAAAACAAGCTTGCCTTAGAAATACTGCTAATGTCACAGGGATGTTTAGCATAGTTAATTTTGCCAACACCTCAATAGGTCCTGTCTTGATGAAAGCCTTCAATGTGTCATTGCATTTCTCTTTGAGTCATCATAGGCTCTGATGACTACCTGTGGAGGCTCTTATTCACTCTCCTCTATCTTAAACTTGCGTAGGAGTTTTAGTGGCACTAAGTTAATGGTTGATCCATCGTTAACTATTACATAGGAGGTCTTCTTCCCCCTTATTTCTATCGTAATAACTAGTGGCTTGTTATGATTCCTACCTTTAGCTAGTAGGTCAGCATCAGAGAAATTGATTATCCTTTTTCCTCCCTTAACTAAGGTTACTACTAACACCATCTCCTCAGGACTTGATACTGCCATGATGGGAATTCCAACCACGGTCTCGCGATGCTTCTAAGAGGACATATGCAAATCCCAGATGCTTGAATTGGCTTGAGTCTTCCTTAATTACTTTAGGACTGCATCATTGTGGACACTTGATTTTTTAGGCTCGATAATGAAAAGAAGATGAATGTTTAGTAATAAAAATGACCAAAATGCCTTTGGACGCCAAAGGGAGAAGGGTTAGAAGAAACCAACCAAGAGTCACAAAAACTGACACATGACTTCAAAAAATCACAGAAATCAATCCGAGAAGAATATGTTGAGGAGTCATAGATGTTGCAAAGCTACAGATGCCTAGTTTTCATAGAAATTTACATATTACAAATCAAAGTTGAACTCCAAGAGTTATATGTGATCGAACAAATGAAGGTTAGAAGGGACTGCACTGAAAAGTTGCAAAATAGAAAGGTTTAATAGGAAATAACCAGTTGGTTGTTGACCAGCAGTCAGCCTGCTGTCAAAGTGTGAACTAGCTATTAGCTGACAATCAACCAACAGCTATCGGCTATCAAAGTGCTGACTGGTTATCAGCCAACAGTCAGTCTACTGTCAGAGTGTCGGTCGACAGTCTACCAATAGCTGACCAGCTGTTATTCTGTCAAATATGGAAAATTTCATTAGAAACCTGCATATTTGATTCTCTTCTTCCTTTTTTAGCCTCAACCCTCTCCTATATAAATAGCCCCCCTCCTCACCTACAGGACATCTAGAAATCCTCTTTTCTCCCTCTTGAAGACACGCTTGAGAACTCAAGAAGTCTTTTCTTGTCTAATATTTTTCAGGCGTCTTATATTGCTCTGAACCAGAAAATGGTACGTCTTGAGGGCAATTCTCTCATCTCCCTCCTTATATCTTCTTTATTTTTCTTACCTTAGAATAAGCACATTTTGGCTTGTTTATGCTTAGAATAAGCATGTTTAGGTTTTATTTTAATGCTTAGAAGCATGTTTACGGGTCTTATTAATTGTTAAACCCTTTGATTGTTTTACGAGATGGAAATACGTGTCGAGGTAAGTCAGCTTTCCCTTCTTTATTAGAATCATGATTAGGAATTTATTTGCTTCGCAAATGCTTAGAATCATGCTTAGGAGCCCATGTCTAGAATCATGCTTAGGAGAACATGAATAGAATCATGATAGGAAACTTATTATTGCTTTGAAGTATGCTAGAAAATAGAATAGAATAGGTGTGAATTACCATAATTGCCCTTTAAATGCTCGATTAGGCTAGAATAGCCATGTTTTACCATGATTGCTTGAAGTAAGCTATAATATGCCATGATAACCATGTTTAGGCTAGAAATGTCATGATTCCTTATAAATTGATATGAATTATAGTAGAATAGCAATAGGTAGAATTACCATGAAAGAATTATCAAATTTAGGTCAAAGTGCCATGATTCTAGATTATGGCTTTAGTTAGAATTCTAGTTGATTGATATGAACACATGTATGAATATATCACGTTTAATTGTATGATGTCATGAAGTGGTGGTGAGAGACCATCACTTAGAATAATTGAATGCATGTTTGAATAATGCCATGAAAGAGGCTTGATAGACATTGAATAAACTCACATGGTGGTGAGGAATTCATTATCTATTGAGTCTCAAAGTGATTGTTTTATTTGATATTCAAATGTATGATTTCTTTTATGGATGTACGGAATATTTTTAAAGTATTTAGGGTAGAATTACTTTACTGTTGAAGAATAATCAATGTAATCCTCTTCCCCTTCCCCCGTGTTTGAAGGAAATGCAATATATTCTCCTCCCTCTTTCTATGTATGAATATTCAATTGGGACACCAAATTCTAATACCTCATGTCGATATTTTGAGTCCTTGCATCTCTACACTTTGCATGCAATGAGCACGAATTGCCCAAACTAGCCGTGTGGCATTAGCATGAGAAGTCTTTAACTCCATTCGACTCTTAGATGACCCATGTTAGTGTCACTACCTTTGAGCACGTACCATTCACTTAGTATAAAAAGAGACTGGCCCAAAGGGGCATCTCTCGCTCAAAGGAGCCCAGACCATTGGACTCTTGAGACTCAAACCCATGTAGATGAATCTAGAAAAATTTTCAATAGGAGGAATATCCAAACCCCATGTTGAAATGCATGTTCATGGATGTAAATTCCACATGATTAGAATAACATCAACTCAAACCTCATGGAATCATGAACGAACGCCATATGTCGAGTCACCCATAAGAAAAAAATTGGGACATGTGCCATGAGTTAAGGTTATCATGATGTTTAGAAGTCATCTTATGATAATCATGTAGAATCCAATATCGACTTCAATGTTAGAATTAGATGAGAGAATCTTGCATTCCCATATCCCATGACGATGACTTGGGTAATGAGGCTAAAAATCCTAGGAAAAGAAACTCAACCTCACGTGTGTGGGAGAAATAATGTTGAAAGGCTGAAAGAATGTCTATGCCCTTGCATGAGCATGCATCATATCATGCATACATGCATGCATGCATGACATTAACACCTTTGTTTTGCAGCCATGATAGCTTGGGTTAGACGAGGTGGCCGTTTGACAAGCCAAGAGGAGCCAGTTTCTAAAATGGTCGGACCCAATAACAACCAAGAGAATTGAGAGCTGACATGATTACACTCCAACAATAGATGGCCCAACTCATCGTAGCACTCTAAAATAGGCCTAACCGCGTGAACCATGATCTTCCCTAGAAAATGACGCGATAGTGTGGTACCATGATCTCCCCAAAAAAGTCCGAGAATATTGGAAAAGCTATTCAAACAGTCCAACGAGACTTTTTTGGAGTACCTAGTCTATTGGAGGGCTAAAGCTGCCAAGATGACCACAAGGCCTATGGAGAAAGACTATGTCCGTATGGTAATCAGTGGAGCCCATGCCTTCATCAGTGATAGACCGGCAGGCTTGCCAACAGATAATGATTTGCATTTTGAGGAAAGAAATCACAACAAGCCATTATTTATCACTGTAGAGATTGGTAGGAAGAATTCTCCTTGCATCATGGTAGATGATGGTTCTGCCATCAATTTTGTACCTATGAAGATATTGCACAAATACGGGGTCAGTGAAGATGAACTTGAGCCTTGTGAGATGGTGATCAGGGCTTATGAAGACTCGAAGAGGAGTGCCACTGGAATATTCAAGGTGAAGACTAGACCTATTGAAGTGATGATTGAGTTTACAGTCCTTGACATTCTAGTCACCTTTGTTGCTTTATTGGGGCAAGCATGGTTCCATCTGCTTGGTGGAGTTCCTTCCACCTTGCATCAAAAGATCTGATTCAATATGGATGGGGAGATCGTGATAATCCATGCCGCCTCAACCAGTGCACTTGCTGCTTCAAGTGTGAAGGTCAGAGAGATACCATATATGGGAGGCTTCTATTTAGCCATGATTGATGAAGTCAGTCCAACCATTGTCAGAATAATGAAGAAACAGGGCTGCTTACCAAGAAATAGGCTTGGGAAGAATAGAAGTGGTTTGCCATCCCTTCCAGATTTCAAAGGCCAAACTTCTAGAAGAGGATTGGGCTACGTGTCTGATGAAGGTGAATGAGACTTTGAGCCCAAGAAGGGAGGGTTCATCAAGTTTGTTAAAGCTCAAGATACAAAGTATGTGGGAGCTACTGAACCATGGGTTTTCAAGGGAATGTTGAAGCTTGGATTTGAGATTTTCAAGGATATCATTCAAGCCAGAATCTTCAAGGGGTATGACTTGACAAAAGAGATGGAGATGCCATTGCCCAAAATGAAAAAAGAAGTTAGAGGATTTCTTGGGAAGATCCAATAAATTAGTTGGTTCATTGTCAAATTGATGACAGTTTGTGCATCAATTTTCAGGCTTCTAAAAAAGGACCAGCCGATGGAGTGGAATGATCAGTGCCAGGAGGCATTTGAGAAAATTAAGAAGTATTTGTAGAATCTGTCAGTTTTTTAGACCGCCAAGACCTGGCAAGAATTTGATTATCTACTTGGCAATTGAGAAGGACGCCATAGGTGCTATGCTGGCACAAAAAGATGAGAAATGTGTAGAACATGCTATTTATTATCTTAACAAGAAGTTGCTACCATACAAGACAAAGTATAGCTACATGGAGAAAACATGCTTAGCCATGGTGTGGCTCTCGAAGAAGTTAAGGCATATATAAGATTAAGATTGTCTCAAAGGAGGATCTAATGAAACATCTTTATGAAGCATCATCTTTAGTGGGCAAACTAGCAAGATGGCTAGTTCAACTATCAGAATTCGACATCGAGTATGTAACCAAGAAGGTGGTGAAAGGAAAAGTAGTAGCAAAGTTTTTGGCCATAAATCCAATCGACGATGATGAACCATAGGAGTTGGATTTCCCAAACGAACATCTGGGGGTGATCTCGGTAGTAGGATGGAGAATGTTCTTTGACAAGCTATCAATCAAAATGGTGCTAGAATAGGAGTTATTCTGGTATCACCAATTGAAGAAGTCATTCCTTTCACTAAGAAGTTGGAGTTCAGAGTCACCAACAATATGGTTGAATACGAAGCCTGTGCCTTTGGGTTAAAAATCATGATTGCTATGGGCATCGATGAAATAAAAGTGTTAGGAGATTCAAAGTTCGTCATCACTCAAGCTAATAAAGATTGGGATCGAAGGGAAGGAAGGTTGAAACCATATCTCAAGCATATTAGAAGGTTGATTAGGAGATTGAAGTAGTGTACCTTCACCATCTTCCTAGAAATAAGAATCAGATGGCTGACGCTTTAGTCTCTTTAGCATCAGTTTGGGTGAGTACTCAAGAGTTGCTGGTGAGACCAATAGTAATATCACAAGCATAGGGCCCTTCCTACATGGAACCCCATGTAATAGAGGTCGAAGTGGATGAGAAGCCATGATTCTATGACTTGAAGAGACACTTAGGAGACATAATTTTGCCAGATGAGGCCAGCGAGAAAGATAGGGTTGTACCACGAAGGTTGGCCCAACGATTTACTTGTCATCAAGGAGTGATGTATAAGAGAATGCCAGAAGGGATGCAATTGAGGTATGTCGATAAGAAAGAAGCTAAAAGGCTCATGAAGGAAATCCATCTTGGTGTATGCATACCACATATGAATGGGCTAATGCTTGCAAAGAAGATAATGAGGCAAGGCTTTTACTGGCTAACCATGAAGACCAATTGTGTTCAATTTATGAAGAGGTCTTAGCAGTGCCAGATCAATGGAAGCTTGATTCACCGACCACCCTCAGAGCTACAAGGAATGACAGCACCGTGGCCCTTTGTAGCAATAGGGAATTGACATTATAGGCAAGATAAGGTCATCAGCCTTTAATGGGCATAGATATGTGGTGGTGGCGATTGATTACTTCACCAAATGGATAGAAGCTAAGTCCTACAGTAAACTGGGGGTAAAGCTAATGGTGAAGTTTGTTGAAAAGAATATCCTATGCAGATTTGGAATGTCATATCATGTCATGACTAACAATGGGGTTCATTTCCTGGCGAGACTAAAGCCTTATTTTGAGAAATATGGGATTGAAACACCATAAGTCATCTCCATATCGACCACAAGCAAATAAAGTAGTAGAAGTAGCCAATAGTGACATCAAGAAGATGTTGGCCAAGACGGTGTAGACATACAAATCTTGTTCTCATGGAAATCTTAAGGCAAGAAATGGAAATCTCTACATGAGCACATGCCTAGAAAATTCCTAGAAAATGGAAAACTAAAGAATGAAGAAGAATGCATACTTGGGTGATCGTGTGGGAATCCACGTCATAGACAACAAGTACTCTTGATCTTTCAAGAGACCCTTAAATGTTGATTTTCAAATTGGATCTCTCTCATTCAAGTCAAGATGGATTGGATGACCTGCCATTGGAAAGAGAAAGTGGAGACGAGCATGTAAGAGAAAACTAGAGGCGAATTAGATGAAAAACGAAGAAATGGCATACAAATGAAGCAGAGGAAGGTGAAGGGTCCTTATATAAACCCTTCTCGGCAATTAGACCGCTAGGTAGCTGTTGGCTAACTATCGACCGATAGTTAGATCATCGGACAATAGTTGGTCAACAGCCAACCAGCTGTCCCTTTGATGAGGGGCAAAAACATAAAAGAAAGAAAAAGAAAGAAAGAAGAGAAAGAAGAGAAAGAGGCAAAAAAGAAGAGAGGGAAAAAGAAAAGAAAATGAAAAAAGAAAAGAAAAGAAAAATCTACATTGACCTTAAGACTGAAGGAATTTTCGAACGAACTGATGACAAGCACCCGACCATGGCAATAGCTTAGCAACTTACAAGGAAAGAAGAGTAACATCAGTCGATAGAATCTTCAACCGGAATCACATGAAAGAATTCTTCCAGATACCAAAAAGCAGTTTGTCTAAAAATACACCAAACAAGGTAAGAACTTTGAGTTAATTTGAAATCATGAAGAGATGTTTGATATTTTGCAGGAATTTGCAAAGACAATGGAAGAATCCCCAACGAATCCAAGAATCAACAGCATGATAAGAATTCCCCAATGAAAGGTCCTTCGAATGTAAAATCTAAAGAGATCAAGAACAAAGAATATCCAAGCATAGCAAATCAAGATTTCCTATCAAATGGACTAAAGAAATCGAGAATAGAATGAAGAATACTCAGAAGAAGGGCATGAAACCTAACGGATGCAAATGTCTAAAAAAATTAAAGAAGAATACTAAGCCGAAGGCAGGAAGAACAAAAAGGTCTAGAGGCCACAAAGCAGTGCTTGATAAAAGTTTTCCTGATGGGCATGCATTAGAAGAAACCCTAGGAAGCAGGTGAACTTAAGAGTATTTTAAGCCCATAGAATAGGCACAAGCCTTAGAAAAGGCACACTGAAGAGTGCTGAAAACCCTAGGAAGTAGGTGCACTTAAGACTGTTTTAAGCTCTTTGAATAGGCATAAGCCCTAAGAAGACCTGCACAAAAGAGTATTGAAAACCCTAGGAAATCGGTGCACTTAAGAGTGTTCAAAGCCCTTAGAATAGGCACACTGAGGAGTGCTAGCAAACCCTACGAAGTAGTGCACTGAAGATTTTTTAAAACCCTAAGAAGTAGGTAAACTGAGAAGTGTGTTATCTTAGCATCATAAGGATGCACTTTATGCATTAAAAGGATGCATTTGTTTGCTCTAGAAGAGTGCACATTGTGCATCATAAGGATGCATTTGTCTGCACTAGAAGAGTGCATTGCATGTATTAGAAGGATGCACATCAGCCCTTGGATGGTCACATTAGCCCTTGAGTGGGCATACCTTTTTGTAGGCTTGGAAGAGGAAAGAAGATGATGAGAAGTCTGACAGAATGACAAAAAGGAAAAGACGAAGCAAGAGTACTTTATCGATTTTTGTGTCTCACAAACTTCTCCAAAGTAGCGGGCAAGCTATAAACACTTGATTTTTTAGGTCGATGATGAAATGAATATAAATGTCAAGAAATGGAAATGATTGAAATGCCCTTAGAATCCAAAGAGAGAAGGGTTAGAAGAAACCAACTAAGAGTCTCATGAACTGACACATGACATCAAAAAATCATAGAAATAGGAGGAATCTATTGATGAGTCATATACCATTGTGAAGCTACAGATGTCTAGTTTTCATAAAAATTTACAGATCACAAATCCGAGTTGAATGGAAAAAGTTATGCACGATTGAATAGACGAAGGTCAGAAGGGACTACACTGAAAAGTTACAAAATAGAAAGGTCCGGTGGACAACAATCGACTGGCTGTTGACCAACAATCGACCACCTGCCAAAGTGTCGGCTGGCCATTAGCCAACAGTTGATCGACTATCAGAGTGCCAACTAGTGGTCTACCAGCAGCCGACAGGTTGTTGTCTTGTCAAATATGAAAAATTTCATTAGAAACCTTCCATATTTGATTCTGTTCTTCCTTTTAAACCTCAACCCTCTCCTATATAAACAGCCCCTCTCCTCACTTCTAGGACATCCAAAAATCCTTTCTTCTTCCTCTTGAAGACACACTTGAGAATTCAAGAAGTCTTTTCTAGTTTAATATTTTTCGGGCATCTTATATTGCTCTAAACCCGGAAAGGGTACGTCTTGAGACTAGTTCTCTCTTCTCCCTCCTTATTTCTTCTTTATCTTTCTTGGTTTAGAATAAGCATGTTTAGGCTTGTTTATGCTTAGAATAAGCATGTTCAGGTTTTATTTTTTAGAAGCATGTTTATGGGTTTTATGAATTGTTTAACCTTTTGTTTGTTTTGCGAGGTGGAATTACATGTCGAGGAAAGTTTGCTTTCCTTTCTTTATTAGAATCATGATTAGGAATTTATTTTCTTCACGAATGCTTAGAATCATGCTTAGGAGCACATGTCTAGAATCATGCTTAAGAGCACATGAATAGAATCATGATAGGAAAACTTATGATTGCTTTGAAATATGCTAGAAAATAGCATAGAATAGGTATAAATTACCTTAATTGCCCTTTGAATGCTCGATTAGGCTAGAATAGCCATGTTTTACCATGATTGCTTGCCGTAAGCTAGAATATGCCATGATAACCATGTTTAGGATAGAAATGTCATGATTCCTTATAAATTGATATGAATTATGCTAGAATAGCAATAGGTATAATTACCAAGATAGAATTATCAAATTTAGGTTAAAATGCCATGATTCTAGATTATGGCTTTAGTTAGAATTCTAGTTGATTGATATGAACACATGTATGAATATACCATGTTTAATTGTATGATGTCATGAAGTGGTGGTGGACTCACATTGATGGTGAGGGACCATCACTTAGAATAATTGAATGCATGTTTGTATAATGCCATGAAAGAGGCTTGATAGACATTGAATAGACTCACATATGGTGGTGAGGAATTCATTATCTATTGAGTCTCAAAGTGATTGTTTATATTTGATACTCAAATACATGATTTCTTTTATGAGTGTATGGAATATTTTTGAAGTATTTAAAGTAGAATTACTTTACTATTGAAGAACAATCGATGTAATTCTCTTCCCCTTTCTCTGTGTTTGAAGGAAATGTAATCTATTCTCATCCCTCTTTCTATGTATGAATATACAATTATCATTGATTGATAAGCACCTCACATGTTTAATTAAGATAAAAAGGGAAATGTGTGTAAAATGAATAACTTAGGTGGGTTGTATAGCAAAATAGGTTATTCTAATTTGTGATACCCTAGTGGAGGTCGGATTTTGATCCGAGTTAGGCGAATCACTTTTACCTAACTGCCCGAACCCATCTCTCAAGGAATGAGGGTAGTTTAGGTCTTGAAGCGAGGGATTGGATAGCCCATGCCCAATTGAATAATTGGGTGGCGACTCCATTTCTCAAGACATGCCCATGGCTCGTCTGTGTTCCCTTAAGTCTCAAAAAAGGCTTTGACACAGTGTCGTGGTCGCAAACGCTCTGATGGGATGACAGCCTTATTCATAATCATCTTCCTCTTCCTTTTCTTCTTTCTTCTTTTCTTTTTCATCCTTCTTCTTTTCTTTTGATTCATTCATCTCTCTTGTTTTTAGATTCTCAAAAATCTTCCTCCTTAAGTCACTTCCTTTACTTCCTCATCCTCACTACTCTCATCTCTCCTCTCGTGTTTCCTTTCCTAGTGCTTGACCGTTTCTTCCTTATCAAAGTCGTCCCAAAAATCATGAAGCATTTGGACACTAGGTCCTTCTCTCTTTCGCACCATCAACACAGACTCATTTTCTTCTTCACTAGCATTGTCCTCAGTCTCCATTCCCATCCATCCAACGCTTTGGGAGTAAACTTCAACCTCATCATACTTTTCTTTGTTGTTTTAAAGCTATTCCTTGAATTGAACTAAGGTCATCTCCACCTCCTTGAATGCGAATTCTAACCTCTCCTCAGTTTTCTTTGAAAGACCTCTCAATCTCCCTTTTTGCAGGTCCCATTCTAACAATAAAGACTATTCTTCATCTTTTTCGTTGTCATCTTCTTCACTATTAGCAATCTAGATCGGTTGTGACCATGTTCCTTCCTGCATCCATCTCCCCATCTTCTCAAGTGACTCCAATTTTACCTTGACCTAGCCTATATTCTGGGAGTAAACTTCAGCTGTCAGAGGTATCATATTGAGTGGTTCTTCCTCTTTTTTCTGTTCTTTTGTATTCCCTTCTAGCCATTTTTTTAATTATGGCATAGTCATCTCTACTAATTTTGCTTTGACCTAGACTCTTACCACCAAAAGAGTGACATGAGTTGGTCCCTTCGTGTCTTCCTGATGTCCTTCTTCAAATGACCTATCGATCTCCTCTTATGTGATTCCTTAGTTGATCATGCATTCTTACTGAGATCCCTTTCTTTGCTTAGTGGTCTGTACTCACTCTAAGTTTTCATGTCACTAAGCAATGTGTACTCTTCCTCATCACTGAATAGGGTGTACTATTCTTCATTATCAAGGGGAATATAATCGTTTTCCTTTTTAGCTATTTCTTCCTCCATGAGTGGCCGAAATTGGCTTTAGACCTCCTTTTCACTCTTGTATGAGCTCTCCTCCATAGAGTGCTCCTACTTAATTATATTTATCGTGATTCTCATCCTCTGGTCGGGGTTCCCCTTTTAGCTCCCTTCTTGGATTCCTATTTGCCTTTAAAGATTCTTAGGGTTCTAGACTTCTGCTTCCTTTCTTCCTCCTTCTCACTCTCTACATCCTTGATAGAGTCAGATATTTATTGTTAAGTTAGATTTAGGCCTAAATCGATCATTATGGTGTTGTAAGTGGGTGGATCGTTGCAGTAGTTTGGTCGTAGGCTATGGTTGGTGTTTGGTTGTTGTTTCCTTGGGTGTGGAATTCGGCCACTGTCGATTAAATCTTGGATCTCATGGTGGAGCCTTCGACAATTATCTGTAAGATGGCTTGAGGCTTGCTGGAATTCACAATATTGGTCGTGTTTGTGGTTTCGATTGGTAAGTGTTTGTAGTTTCTTTTGGTGAAAGGGGTAATAGTTCTCCTCGAGCCTTCAATCTTTCAAAGATTTTGGACAAAGATTGCCCAAGCTCATTAAATTTTCATGTTTACTTGACAACGTTCACCTTAACATTCCTGGGTCCTCCCCCTGGGTTGTGGCTCCCCTGATTTCTCCTAGGAGAGCTCTTCTTTTGTTCCAACTCCAAATCTTTAGGTTGGAGGCTTGAGTCATACAGATCCTCGAAGGTCTTGCTAGGCATCCTGACCAATTTGTTGTAAAACAACGGGAGCATCCCCTTGATCACCATTCGTACTTGATCTTTTTCACTTGGCCTTGTCACCATCATGGCAGCCTTTTCCCTCCATCAAGTCAAATACTCAAAGAATGTCTCATTCCCCTTCTATCAAGTCATTTCAAGATCTCTCCACATTACTTCCAACTGAGCATTATACGAGTATTGGTCAACGAACCTCTCCGATGGTTCAGTCTAGTCCTCCCAAATTTTCTTCTCCTCCCAGTAGTACTATTTTAATGCTTGTCCTTCTAAAGATCAAAAGAACAACTCTACAATTTGCTCTTTTGATAGGTCTGTAATCCCCATCATCCCAACATAGTGCCTCAAGTGGTCTCTTGGATACCCTTTTTCATCAAACTTAGCAATGTTGGGCATATTGAACTTCAATGGGAGCTTACTAGCTCCAGCCAACTGCATATCATGGAGATCAATAGCCCTTTCAATCCTCTTTCTCTTCATTAGGGCATGAATTTTCTCCACCTCTTGAGAAAATTGTTGCTCCAACTGTTTGGCACGCTTCGACTTTAGGTAGTCATCCATATCAAAGAATCCTTCTTCCTCCTTAGGATTGGCCACTATCTTCGCTTTCCCTTTACTAACATTGAATCTAGATGCATTATTCCCCTCAGGTGGTGTTTGAAGTCGGTTATGGTCAGATTCTCCATTGGTCTGCCTCATTGGTTAGAGCCAGTGTTTAGGTTTGTGTTTGGATTAAGGCCAGTGTCAGTGTTTAGGCCAGTCCTTAAGGGTGGTAATCTGGCAGCTATCAAGGTCATAATCTCCATCATTTGTTGCCTAATGGCTTTCATATCTACCCCCATCTTGTTTATCCTCTCATGTGGATTTCCATAACCAGCATTGTCTCCTTCCACGTTGTCTACTCTCCCTAGTCTTCTACCTTACCTAACCCAAGCTATTATGACTACGAAACAAAGGTGTCAGCATGATGCATGCATGCATGCATGTATGCGATGCATGGCCAAGATAGATCACACAATCATCTACAATCAATAAACATTAGCTTTCTAACCTCATTTCTCCTACACAATGGTGAAGTCTTTGTCCTAGGATTTTGGGCTTTATTCTCAAAAAAGTCATCAGGGACGTGGGATTTTGTATAGAGCTCTCAATGCAAAATTGGTGTGATTTCCTTTTTATCTAATATTTATGGTTACAGTCTAATAACATCAGAGTTATTATGCACCTAGCCACTCATGCTTCTCAATCACAATCCCATAACATTGAAATATACTGACACTCAAATGCCATACAATCTAGACTGATTATCATTAAATGAGTCAGGAAACAAACATGACTATGTGAACAGCCTATAACCGTGCTAAGATCAATTTTGACAATGATTCCATGACAACTGTTTCACAATTAACACAAAATCATAGTCAGCTAATTAGAATATTGGTGAAAATGGTTAGAGAATGTTCACACTTTGTACAATGAATTTTGTGACTCGTGTCATACTGTTTTCATATTTATTTAACATCAAAAGAAATCACACCAGAGATTCTGGTTGTCCCAAGGGTTAATAGCTATGCAAAATACATGGGCTTTGGTCACAAGGGTCTAATGCCCGAGGCTCCTTTGAGCGAGAAATGCCCCCTTGGGCTGGTCTCTTTTTATACCCAAATGAATCGATACATGCTCAAAGGTGGTGACAATGATGAGAGTCATCAATGGGTCGAATGGAGCCAACGACTTCTAACATCAAAGCCACATGGCTAAAGACAAAGGAAGTTATGTTTCGTGTGCGAGTGCAATGATGCATTGGATATTATGGATGAAAAAGAAACTAACAACCCAGTATTGCCATCGAAATCAACTTCTCTTCTGTCCCTAGTGGAGTCGCCAAACTGTGCACGGGGCATCCATCCTGCCAAAGTCGCAACGACCTCAACACCGTTTTTTTGGGTTTCATGAGAAGATTAAAAGGGTCATCAGACCAAGCCATGAAGGCAGGGTCTGAGGGAATGAAATGGAGTCCCCACCCAGGTATTTAACCACGGGAAAAATATGAGTAACGACAACCACTCCCTTGCTTCTTGACTTACTACCATCATCCCTTTAGAGTTGGGCTCGGGAAGTCAAGTACAAACTTTTAGTCCGCCCGGACAAAGTCTAACCTCCATTAGGTTTTACTGGGTTGGGATTTTCTAGTTCATCAATTCTATCCATCTTGATCATGTATTCATTTTTACACACAATCAAATTTTATCTTTTTAAATACACGTGGGTGACACAGTTTATAAACATCTATAGAAAGAGGGAGGAGAAAAGAGTTACGATTGCTTTTCAAATATGGGGGATTTTGGGGATGGGATTACAACAATTTGTCCTCATATTGCATAAAAGTAAATGATAAATTGTATAATGAGAGAGATTTTAACTAACACTTCATAATCCATGCAGATAAGATAATTTATTACGAAAATAAAATAATTGACTTTAAACAAGTCACATTGAAAGGATTAATCTATGTTGTAATCATGCATCACTAAGGAAACAAGAGGAAAGTATTTTATAAATAACGAGAAAAATTCATGACCTGGCCACAAATGGGTGTTCGCCTACTCTTGAAAGAGGCATGTGCCTCTGTTAAATCAAGAACAAGCGCACACCTGTTCATGGCCAGAATCAAGTTTTCTTGTATTTAAAGCAACTAATGTTCAATTGGATTTTAATGAAACAAAACTCCTAAAAACATGTTTCTAATAGAGGGTTCAAACTAGACTTCACATAGCATTATAATCAGTCATTTATCATTCTAATTCTAGACACTTAAGCATAATTAAGGCACTAATTTCTAACATGGCATAATTAAAGTTACTAAACATATATTTCTAAATTAAGCATGCATTACCCAACTGATTCTAACCTAATCATACTTAACTTAACTAACAAGCTAGCTAATCAACTAACTAACCAACTGATTAATTAACTTAACTAAGCAATTAATCAACTAATTAAAAAACTAATAAAAGCAATTCAAGAAATTAAACTAAACATTACCCCTACAACATGTTTCTGAACATAGCAATAAACCTAAACGTGCTAGGAATGAAATATTAAAGAAAATTGAGAAAAGAATTAAAGAACTAGGCCCTCAATTTTGCACCATTTTCAAGAGTAATTACCTCACTCCAAAGCTTGAACGTGAAGAAACTAGATTGTCAAGGTTTTTTAGAGAAAACCTTAACCAAGACAAAGTGTTTAGGAATTAATTTTGAGTGTACTCCACCAATTCCTCATATGCCTTCCTAGTAGTGAAATGGTTGTGTTTTTGCAATGTGGGACCTTGAGAGTAGGAGTGTGCTTACACAACATACAAGTATGCGCCTTGTTGTGTAGGAACCACGCCTACTCGAGGTGGCATTTAGGGTTTCTAAGATGGTTTTTGAAGAGTCTGGAAGCTTCCAAGGCGGCCGACTCTAGGCTATATAGGCGCGCACCTATTCTACCTATTCCGGTGCCTACTCAACCTCTTCCTAACTCTTGCACTACCTTTCTGGTTTTCGTTATTTACTGCTCTTTATATAGTTTTCTAGAAGTTCATAAGCTTTGGCCAAGAGATAAATACCTTTGATGATGGTACCATGTCTCATCATGTCCTGACAAATTAGTCTTTAAGAAATGCATATAATCATTCTTGCTAAAATTGCATTTACTTACTTGAGAGAGAATACAATACTTAATAAAGAGATCTAGGATTTCATTCATTAACCAATGTGAATTATATGACATATTTACGTGTTATTTATCTTCAATTGTTATCAATTGTTTGCTATATTCATCTTCAAATTCTTCTTGTCCATTTCTGAAATTCAATTTATCTGCTTTTACTACATCTCCTCAAACATTTCATGCGCATTGTGTTTATGGAGACAGATCATGAAATCTCAATTTGTGTAAATACTTGCATAATCTCCGAAAGCTTCAATATACCTATAAAAGATAGTAAAGTATATATGAAGATCAGTAGTGTCAAACTTATAATCTATATACAACCCAAACTCTATAACTTGATGTGACAGTCTACTAACAAAAATTCACTAGAGGAAGAAAAAAAACAAAAAAGAATAAGGGAGGTTACATCTCCCATAAGATTTTGCCATGTAAACTACCATATCAGGTTATGGAGTTTGAGTTATATGTAAGTTTTAAGTATAGCATTACTGAATAAAGAATTGGTATAAAAAGCTTCCATGTTTCTGTGATATATTCATGTTAATAAATATAATGTTCACTCCTTTCTTCATTTCGGAAAGCAATCTTGTGCTAGCACTTGAAATAGTATGTGTGTACCTTAAAATACGAACTTTCTATCGTGAAACAAACAAATATCAATCTATAATGAATGAGATGAATTGACAATGGAAGTGTTATGTAACTTTTAAAAGGGTTTCTGCTGAGTTTTATTAAGTTTCAAATTATTTTTATTATCTAATAAAGTTAGAAATGTTCCTTCAATCAAAAGTGACTTTCAGTCTTGAAACATGCTCCATCAACAAGTGAATTTGTATGAAATATTAATGGTAAAATGCTTGATATACTTGTGCAACAAGTGAACTTCTGTATTGAAAAGAACAGTTTTTTGTTTAATCACATTGAATTTAGTTAAGAGTATCGAAGTTTTGGAGACTTCAAAAGAACAATTATCACTATGATTCTGAAAATTGTAATAGATACGCCAACTAAAACTCGAAATAAAAATAAATGATTAATGCAGAAATGTTTTCCTGCCATTTATCAATATTCTTCTTGCAGTTTCAAGTGAGGATGGCTCTTCTTGCAGTTCAAGTGAGGATGGCTTGGCTCTAGTTTCTGGCTAGGGGTTTATGAGCACAGCCATCTTTCTTTGGAAGCAAAACAACAGTATACATTAAATTGATGGGCTTGCTCCGATAATGTATTTTTTAAAAAATATTTTAAAAAAATAGCTTTTCCCGAATTTTATTTAGATTTCAATCTACAAATCTATTGGGAAAATTTTAAAAATAACTAAGTTTTGAATTTTTTTTAAAGAAATAATAGCATTTTTAAAAAATTAAAAACCCCAAACAAGTTCAATATAAATATACTAAATATGACTGCTTGTTCCCCGAATACATCATTATACTCGACAAGCACCTAACATCTCTCAACAATTAGACACACTGCTAGACATTTTCTTGCATCGCTTGACAACTATCTACAAATCAACAGTACGTTAAACAATCAAAAAAATCTTGATTTGTTTATGTTTCAATAAAGCTCTTAAAGAGTTTTTTTCTCTTTTTTTTTTGTTGGTATTTTTTAAATTTTATTTATGTAGGTTAAAAAGCGTTTCAATGTTGCAAAACATATTCTTTATCCTTTCCTGGTTGTATTAATCATAATTATGATTTCACAAATGAACCAAAACACCAAGATTATGCATCAGCAAGCACTGATATTCATATCTTCAGAGGATCTTATTAAATGAGTATCAATCGGAGTATGTTTTACAAATTCAAGCAGAGTTTTGAGATAAATTTCACAAATCTGAGACCCACTATGCGCTCTCAAACCCAAAACTTGGGTTGTTACCAGCAAGAAGAGAGCAGATCATGGTGGGTTTGGTAGAATCTTAAAGGTTACCCAACTGCAGTTTCAACTTTTGACATCTGCTCAGATGTGGAACACTAACATCATAGCTGCTTTCATGGTTTCATCAAAAGCCTTCTGACATAATCAAGGACTTCATCCACATTGACTGTCCAAGCAACTGAAACAGGGGAATAGCCGGTCCAAGGGTTACTTCCATTCCATCTGTACCAAATTCATTATTCAAATGTCATCATTGATAATATGTAATGACAATCTGATAAAATTTCAATATGTTCCAATCAAAAAGAAGTTTTATATGCATGAGAGACTAAGCTGCACACACCTTTTTAATCCTTGATCCATTAGTGTATGCCCAACACTTATACCCTGTGTCTCAACCCTCACAACTCCCTTCCTGTATGTGAAGAGATCCGGACGAACTAGTGCCACAAAACTAACAGGGTCATGAAGAAAAATCCCTGCAGTAAACATCAAAAAGACAACATATTATTTCCAAAAGAAGTCAACCACATATATTTTAGATTCATCGACAAATAAACAGAAGATTACCATAGACACCATCAGACTTGACATGCCAGTCTCTGTAAAATTTGCACATATCACTCAATAGTTGAGCATACTTCCCTTTGGATTCCCTTAATTCAAGGAGGTTAGCATCTATCGCATAAAACAGTGTTAATAGTCATTATTTCCCACAAAACACTACAAGGTAAGTGTGACCAGAAGGTTAAGTGAAAGGAAGTAAGTTTGACCTGTCATTTTGACTTGCGTTGTAATGTTTATTCCAACCACAACAATGTTTGCCCCAGAGGTAAACACAACATCTGCAGCTTCCGGATCTCCATAAATCTGCAAGTGGAAGATATTGGGTATCACTTCGACTCAACAACAGTTCACCATAACTTACCATGGAGGACTTCATAACATACAATGGCTTCTTTTATGTCATGAGAACCTTTTGCCGTCTAAATCAGTTGAAACATATTACAAACAATGCTTTGTGAGAAGAAACAGAAATGATAAATATTAAATTCATACTAGTCAAGACTCAAAGAGTAAGCAACTAACATTAAACTTTAGAAAAAGATTCTTTAAGAATCGCGAATTTTAATATTTGAGGAAAGATCTACGAATTCTAAGTAGGTATGGCGAGTACTCAGGACAGCTCTGCATCCAGGGAACAAACGAACTCTGGTCCATGGAGCAGTTTCTTAGCCCTCTACATAAAAAAGTCCAAGGAAGGTCTTTCTTGACCAAGTCCACAGTACCCAGCTGCAGCCCAGTTCCAATAGCTGAAAATTTTGGAGGTTCTGGTGTCTCCGACCAAGTCAAAACCCTAGTCGATCCACCTTTAGACAAACTAATACTTTTGCCTTTCTGCCAAAGCCAATCAACTAGCGGTTTGGTCGAGTTGACCCAACTTGCAAAAACACAATGCTCAGCATCTTTTAATGTTCAGTATTTATTTTAATTATTCTTTTATTTTCTTTTAGAATGATCGGGGTGGCGGTCAAGTCCATTTGAAAAACCAAGCCTTGGTCTGGACCTAAAACCTGGCCAGCCACGAGCTGAGGCATAGCGGGTCTTGCCAAGCTAAGTTTGACAGGATTACTCAAACACCAGGTGCCAAGCCTAGCTCTTAGCTCCATTATGATTTGTGAATCTAACTTGGAAAGACAATAAATCCATATTAGTAATATGGATTACTTCCATTGCTATAGAATTTCAAGTTAAAAACTCTTGGCAGCATTTGACTAACTGCAACAGATTGACCACTGCTTGAAACTGAACTGCATTAGACTAGATGGACAAGAGATATAGTAAATAAACACAAATTTTACTAACATGTTAACTAAAATCATTTAAATGAGACCTAATTTGCTAAAAAATTTTATTAGATTTTAGTATATTTTGAATGAGAATAAATCTCTAGATATATTTTTATATTGTTCAAAGTTAGTTATATTGTTACTTAATAACATTAGCATTATCAGTTAATCAAAACAAATTCGAGAAGAGCTATTTAATGTATAGATTCTAATTATATTGCAATTCTTATATGTATAATTGACTAACTATGCCAAACCTAAAAGAACTAATTAAATAGTTAAATATATTATTCAATAATTTCAAATATTTTTATTTTTTTACAAAAACTTAACAACAGAAGATATTCTGATTGTTTTGAAACCAATACGAAGTTGATGTGTTATTTTCTTTTGCGATTGTCCATAAAATTTAACCTTATTAAAAGCCACCTAAACAGTCCAGAATGCTTTTACAAATAAGGGAAAGGAGGGCTTCCGGCAATCAGTTAGGCTCTTTCTTTATCTGTTAAAGGTTAATTTATCTTTAACAACTCAATATATTGTTACTAGTTACACAATCTAGAATTTTAGAATATGATTAGACTTTAACTCAATATATGGTCAGTAATTACACAATTTAGAATGTTAGTATAATTAAAATTTTAGTCCAACACATGAGAACTATTTTGATGACATGACTCACAGTCCCATCCAATATAAACCACCCAAAGTCTAAAAAGATTAGTCCCAATCTAATTGTTTGTCATGCCTCTCAGGCATGCCATCATTAGCAAATCATATAAAACTTGCAACACAAAGCAACCATCCAAAGCAGAAAGGCGAACCATGAATCAGGAATCTTGGAAAAACCAGCACTTACATTTGCTTCAGCAGCAGGGTTTACATTTCCCAAAGCGAAAAAAGCACCGCCAAGAATAACAATATTTTTCACCTTGCTTGCAAAGGAAGAGTCACTTTTAATTGCCTGTTTTCATAATCACGTTGAGCATTAAACTTTTAGTCCTGGCACTACTACAGTCTTGTGAGAAAATGGAAAAATGCAGACATATAGAGATGCAACTTACCAAAGCCAAGTTCGTTAGTGGTCCAAGTGCAAGTATAGACACTTCACCTGGATATTCTGAGACCTTATCAACTAGGAATTCACATGCACTCTTATCGCTTTTCCTTGCTTTTGGTGATGGTAGAGATATATTTCCCAAGCCATCAGATCCATGAACAAAGTCAGCAACACGAGGAATTCCACCCTTTTTTTTTCAGAAAAGCCATGATCAGTTGGGGATTCAGTAGGAAAAGCAATGCAATTAAAATTTTCCCAAACGACAAGAAACAAGAGTTAGTTACTTTCAGAGGGTCTGGGCTGCCCTCTGCCACAGGAAGATCTGGACATCCTGCGATCTCACACTATCCTTTTGCACATCAAAAAGAGGAATTGATCATGAAAATGCTCCAGCAATGAAAATGGAATGGAGTATGAGAACACGCATAACATACCAGAAGCAAAGCATTGCGAGTGGCGTCTTGTATTGTAACATTACCGAAGATGGTAGTCAAACCCAAGATTTCCAACTCTGGGGTCTGAAAGGCCATTAAGATTGCCATGCTATCATCTGTTAACCAATCAATCAAATTATATCAATCTCTATTCCATTCAACTACAGTTTCAATCGCCCTTCCTTTTATTTCCCGTTTTCACACGCAAGCCACAACTAAGACTTGACTTTTCATCAACCGAAGAAAACAAATGAGAGAGAAAGAGAGAGAGAAACTCACCGATTCCGGGGTCAGTATCGATAATGAGTTTAGCACAACTAGGGAGGTGGGTTTGGCCGTCGACGATCATATTCGCCATAACACAACACAACACAAGAGTCGCAAAACGAAATTAATTAAATAAATGAAACCACCTCGTGAAGTATGATTGTATTTGTACAAGAAACAAGGTGTTTGTGTTTTGTTTTGTTGGGTGCCGCCAACGCACTGACGCAAAGCTGAGTTGCACCCAAGTCCCAACCACCAGACTGCTACCAATCTCCTCACCCTCTCTGTATTTTAACGTCCAGTCCAGTGGTGGGCTTAGGATTTTGTTAGGTACGGCCTCGCCGAGAATTTAAATAAAAATGAATAGCCCATTTTTATGGGTCTTTTTTAGAAATTCCCCAACTCTTTCACTTATTTTATTGTCAAACTCAAGTCAAGTATCAAAAAAGCAAGCTAGATAATCTTTATAATAAAATCATGAAAGTAGACCCAAATTCAGGGAGTACTCAAAAATTGAATTAGGTATTGAAAATTGAATTAAATTTTAAAATTGTTAGATTAATAATATTCAACCGGTATCAAGATGTTCAAACATTAATATATAGATATCACATATTAGGTATTGAAAATTGAATTAAATTTTAAAATTGTTAGATTAATAATATTCAACCGATATCAAGATGTTCAAACATTAATATATAGATATCACATATCAAGCAGTAGTATGTGATAATAATAATAATTAAATAAGTTTGTAGCCTGTTGATCTATTTGACAAAGTCATGCTATCAAAAATTTTTTTAGTGCCCAGTTCAATTTTTAAGCTCATCTTTCATTTAATTTTTTTATTTCTTCAAAAAATAAAAATATCTAGCTGTAATAAATCTTAGAATATAACTAACAAAATAATTTTTTAAATAAAAAAATAACAATTACACCGAAACTAGAAAAAGCCGCTACATTTAACTATTTTGTTGAGCCTTACCATTTTAGATTTCGACATATGGCATATTTTAAGTCGATCTGAATCTTGCACCATCTTCATCTTTTTGACGATGCCAACATAAAGGTCAGACAACTTTGCATAGTATTTTATTGGACATTTAAAAAAATAAAATAATTAGATGGGGATGCCAGTTCATACCAGTGATAGTGCCATGTGCTTAGACATACACGCTCCTTTAGTTTACACACTTGATAAACACGTGCTACCTTCAAAACTCCAGATTAGGATGGAGCAGTACCTCTTTACTAATAAAATCATCCTATGTTTAAGGTAAATTTTTCATGGGTTAAATTTTCCCCATAGGTTACGGTAAACCCCGGTTGCCCTTGTATTTTCGGAATTATCCGAAATGCCCTCCGTCGCCGGCCACGACCCTCAAGGTTAATGCCGAAGGCTGTTTTGATAATAATGACCTATTAACTTTAACTCATCGATATGTAACCATAGTTAAAAGTTTATAAACCATAATTAAAAATTGAATTTAATATTAATTTAAGAATAATATCATATTCATAACCCATTTATAACTAACTTTTTATATAGCCTAATTAACTAAATATTATTAGATAAGTAATTATCATGTCATTAAATTTAACTTCTTCTTTTTCATTTTTTATCTATCTAATGATAGTTTGTCTGACTCAGGTTGTATAGAAAGTGATTGTAAATAAGTTATAGATGTAACTTTACTCTTAATTTAATTTAAACAAATAAAAAAATCCAAAAATGCTAAACCAACTCACGGAAAATTCTAGATACTGATTAAAAAAAAACCGAGTGTCAACAGTGGAATAAAAATAGGCCATTAGATTAAATCAATGGCCTATAATAATTAAATTAAATAAATTAAATTAAAATTTTACTGGCTAAACAACCGAATGAATAAATATAGTTTGATTGAATTTCTCTACATTAGCTGGAAGTTCGTTTTGAGTCCGTCAATATATCCATCCATATCAGAGGCTTTGTTTGAAAGGTAGAATAACATAGAAATCCATCCTTGTATCCATCTATTAAACAATGTTTTTTATTGAATTTCTCTAATTTAGATGGAAGTCCATTTTGAGTCCATCTATGTGTCCATCCATAGCAAAGGCTTTGATTGGAAGGCTAAATTAACGTAGAAATCATCTTTGCATCCATCTGTTAAAAAAATATTTTTGATTAAACTTCTCTACATTATATGGATATAGGTTTTGAGTCCATATATGTGTCTGTCCATAAAAGAGGCTTTGCTTAGAAGGTATAATAACATGGAAAATCCATCTATATGTCCATCCATAATAGAGCCTTTGTTCGGAAGTTAGAATAAAATGGAAATCCACCTATGTGTCCATCCAATGAAAACTTAAATGAAAATTGAAAGTTCATTTGCCACCATTTGAACCTATGAAAACTAAATAAAAATTGAAAAAAAAATGTTTCCCACCAATTGTTCCTATCAAACCTTAAATAAAAATTTAAAATCTATTTCCTATCATTTGAATCTATGAAACATTAAATAAAAATTTAAAAATCGTTTCCCACCATTTCAACCTATGAAAACTTAAATTAAAAGTGAAAATATGTTTCCCACCATTTGAACATAGAAATCTAAATAAAAATTGAATAAGTGTTTCCCACCACTTGATCCTATGAAACCTTAGGAGTCGTTTGGTATGAGGGTATAGATTCATAGGAGTGGGTTTCAAATCACGGAAAAATTGATTATGGGAATCTGATGTCTAGAAAACTAATATTACTGTCTTTGATTATTCGTAGAAATCTTGACCTTGATTACTGTGAGAATCAAATTACTGTGTTTGCTTGTACACAAAATGTGCTAATTTTAATTAATACGTGAGTAAACTTTAAATTAGATTCTAATATGTCAAAAGTGCGTATTTTATTTTTCACATTCTAATATGAAATAAAAAATCATTTCTAAAATTTGATATTTTTCATTTTCTAGTATAAAATTAAAAAAAAACATTTCTAATATTTGAATCAAATTCTAAATCATTGAAAAATAGCCAATAAAATATCCATAAAACATATCCAAAATTCACAAACAAAATAAATGAAAATCATATCCAAAAATTTTAGACCCATAAAAGAAATTGGTTCTGTCTAAAAAGAAACCACAAAAGAAATCAAACAAAAAAAACCATATATCCAAAAAATCAAATCTCAAAAATTTCCAAACCCTAAAATATTCACAAAGCCAGCAATTCCAAACCTACCATTACTGCACACACCACTCACAGCCATCAACACTAAATATCATCCACAAAAAAAGGAGAAAAAAAAAAAGAAATTCTATCAGATTTGAACCCCGCCCACTACCATCCAGTCACATGCCACTATTGCAATCCACCACAAGTCGCTGTAATAGTTGCAATAAGTTGTTGCCATCCACCATAGTCCAGCCATACACGAACCACCTCCAATTACTAGTCGTTGACGCCACTGTCTTCCATCGCGCATGTAGCTTCATCTGGCGAATGGGGAGAGAGAGAGATAGAAGATCAGAGAGAAATAGAAGATGAGAGGGGCGTTGAAGTCCTTGTAAATAACAGTGAGAGACAAAAGATGACAGGGGTGATGATAAGGGTGTTGAAGATAAGCTTCATTCAACAAAGAAGGATGGAGATAGAGACAGAAGATGAGAAGATTGTATAATAGGTTTAAGAGTCCAGTAATCTGAAACTCAAAGGATGAGTGAGTTTCATATTACCCCCTGTTGGTAGTCATCTAAAGCCCGTGGGATACTAGATGCCAAGGTTTAAAAAACTCAAAAAGCCTACCAGACAAAGGGTAGGCTTCATATTCCCATTCCCATCGAGACAAATCCCTATACCAAAGGGACCCTTGTGGATGGTGCTTCCATCCCGCCAGAGTAGTGGCAACCTTGACACTACTTTTTTGAGTTTTGTGAAGAGACTCAAAAAGTCCTCAAACCAAGCTATGGAGGCAGGGTCCAGAGAAACGAAATGGAGCCAACACCCAGGTAATTAGCTGCGGGAAAAATGTGAGTAACGGCAACTGATCCTTTGCTTTTGGACCTAACTACCCCTTACCCCTTTAGAGTTGGATTCAGGAAGCTAGGTACGGACTTTTAGCTCGCCCGAACAAAGTCCGGCCTCCACTAGGGTTTACTATGTTGACATTTTCTAAGTTATCAATTCTATCCATCTTGATACTAAATTCATTTTGCACATCATCAAATTTTATCTTTTTAATTACATGTGGGTGAAATAGTTTATATACATCCATGGAAAGAGAGAGGATAATAGAGTTACATTTACCTTTCAAACATGGGGGATATTGGGGATGGGATTACAACAACTATCCAAATATGGCACAAAAGTAAGTGATAAATTGAGAGATTCAGCACTTCATAAACCATAGAATATGATAGTTTATCACAAAAGTAAAATGATTGGCTTTAAACAAATCATAATGGAAGGATTAAATCTATACTATAGTCATGCATTACTTAGACAGAACAAGAGGAAAACATTTTATAATTAAAGAGAAAAATTCATGACCTGACCTCGAATTGGCATGCACCTACTCTTGGAAGAGGCATGTGCCTCTGCTAGACCAAGAACAGGTGCACAGTAGTTCACGACCATAATTAATTTTCTCACATGGCTAATGGGATTCAAATGAAATTCAACTAAGTAGAAACTCTTCAAAACCTAATTCTAATAAAGGGTTTAAGCTAAATATATCACATAATGCTATGATTAATCATTTATCATTTAATCTTAGACATTCACACATAATCAAAATTCTTAATTACTAATATGGCATAATCATAATTGCTAAACATGCATTTCTAAATTAAACAAGTCTTACTTATTTAGAACTTAACTAATCCTAATCTAATCATGCTTAACTTAACTAATAAGCAAACTAATTAATTAACTAATTAGCTAAGCTATTAACTAACAAAGCAACTAACTAATTAATCAACTAACTAAACACCAACTAAGCATGGCAATAAAAGTAATTAAAGAAACTAAACTAAACATTACTCCTAAAACATGTTTATGAACATGGCAATAAACCTAAATGTACTACTAGCAAAATATTAAGGAAAACTAGGAAAAGAATTAAGGAACTAGGCCCTCAATTATGTACCTTTTTCAGGGTGATTACCTCACTCCAAAGCTTGAATTTGAAAAAAACTAGATTGTTAAGGTTTTTTAGAGAAAACCACAACTAAGACAAAGTGTTTAGGAATTAATTTTGAGTGTACTCTACCAATTCCTCGTATATCTTTCGTGCTTAATACCAAAACTCATAAATGTTTATATAGGTGAACTATGGCAGTGCTAGAAGTGTATTTTTTTAATGTAGGATCCTGAGAGTAGGCGTGCGCCTACTTGGCATAAAGGTGTGTGGCTTGTTGCGTGGTCATCGCGCTTACTCTAGGTGGCTTATAAAGATCTTTTAGGGTTTTTGGGTGGTTCTGAAAGAGTTTAAAAGATTCCAAGGCATGTGCCTATTTTGCCTGTTCTGGCACCCAGTTGTTTCTTCCTGACTTTTGCATTGCCTTTCTGATTTTGGCCATTTTCTAGTTTTTGATATAATTTTCTGGAAGTTCATAAGCCTTGGCTGAGAGATAAATACCTTTGACGATGGTACCATGTTTCATCATCGGGCCTTAAATCGTAAGCCAAGATTTTATAGCTTACAATTTTACCTCTATTTTGGAAGGGTTTGTGGAAGCACAAACATCGACAAAGTCTCCCACAAATCCTTCCAAAGTATATTGTAAGCATGCTTAGCTAGTTTAGGTTAGATGTCCGAGTCCAACTACTTTGCGCCTCCCAACGGCTTGAAGACTAATTTTGTTCGGGTTTGGATGCTTTCATCTTTATACCTATGCTTTCACAAGTGCCTGATTCAGCTTGGATGCTTTCATCCTATTACCTGTGCTTTCACAAGGGCTTAGCCGAATCTGGATGCTTTCATCCTATTGCTTCTGCTTTCACAAGTGCTTGTTTGAGTCTGGATGCTTTCATCTAAGTGTGTGTGCTTTCAGAAGGGCTTAGCCGAGTCTAGATGCGTCTGCTTTCAGAAGGGCTTAGCTGAGTCTAGATGCTTCCATCCTGTTGCATCTACTTTCACAAGTGATTGATTGAGTCTAGATGCTTTCATCCAAGTGCTTGTGCTTTCACAAGCGCTTAGCCGAATCTGGATGCTTTCATCCTGTTGCTTGTGCTTTCACAAGTGCCTGATTAAGTCTGGATGCTTTTGTCATGCCCTAAAATCTCTTATTTAGAGACTTTAAGGGTGATTGATTAAGAAAATAATAAATAGACATCATCAATATCTCACTCTTTTTTTTTATATCACTTTCCAATTCATACGTATATTTATACATATCACATGAATTCATTACAACCTCTGGCTATTTGTTCAAGATAAACTTTACATAAACTGATGACCAAACTTAGTACATAGGTTGATAATCACATAATAAAATTTCCTATCACTATTTAGGCTGGACAAAACATTTCCCAAAACCATCTCGTGCATGCAAATGCCCAGACTCCCTAGGAAAGCTCTGGAACACCACTAGTACGAATATCTTTTTGTGTACCTGTGGAGGGAGGGGGTGAGCATATAGCCCAATAGGAAAGATTCTAACATTATACTAAATCACAAGTATTCAAACAGTTACTCAATTACATAGTTACACAACCAATTATAATAAGTCAAGCAATCATTCTCATTCAAACATTAAGGTATCACTTATTCACTTAACAATCACAATTTTTCATCTAATGTTTCCCTTAGACCCGTATCCAAACGGCCCATCCAAGGTCTAACATTTCAAGTTTATATTCGTGTTTCCCTTGGATTCGTATCCAAAACGGCCCATCCAAGGTCCAACACATCGAGTTTATATTCGTGTTCCCCTTGGATCCGTATCCAAGACGGCCCATCCAAGGTCCAACACATCGAGTTTATATTCGTGTTCCCCTTGGATCCGTATCCAAGACGGCCGATCCAAGGTCCAACACATCAAGTTTATATTCGTGTTCCCTTTGGATCCATATCCAAGACGGCCCATCCAAGGTCCAATGCATACACTTATAAACCTTTCAATATAATTTCCAAAATAAGTCTCAAAACAATACAGTTTTTATGAAAAATCCAGACCTGTCAGGAAGGTGCACACGGGTCGGGTCGGTTCTGTAATTTCACTTGACACTTGACACTCTCGACACTCGACACTTACACGTTGAGTCATGTCAGATTCACAACCGACACTCAACACTTACATAAATAGACACTCGACACTTTTATAACCAGACACTCGACACTTTCATAACTCGATACTCGACACTTTTATAACCCAACACTCGACACTTTCATAACCCGACACTCGACACTTTCATAACCAGACGCTCGACACTTTCATAGTCGTGTCAGATTCACTCGTCACTCGATATCAGTCTCGATATCTACTTGTCACTCGACACTCGACACCATCAACTCAACTCTCGACACTTACATGTCGAGACGTGCATACGACACTCGACACCAGCCACTCGACTCTCGACACTTTTATAAATAGACACTTGACACTTTCATAACCCGACACTCGACACTTTCATAAACAGACACTCGACACTTGATATCAATCTCGATATCAGCCTACTTTTGATGACATCAAGTGTCGGATGATGCATTCGACACTCGACACGTAAGTGTCGAGTTGTGTCAGATTAAATCTCAGCCTCACAAGATACAGAATTGTGAGAATGTTCTGATCAGTCGAATGAATCGTATCATTTCCAGATTTCAACCTCCAACTTAAAAAATTCACCAAAATTTCATTTTAAATCCAAATTCAATGAAATTAGTGGCTATTTAAAGCTTCATATGTCTATTTTCCTAAACAAAAGAAAAATTGTACAAATCACAATCCAGAAAAGTGCAGCAGCTCAAAGAACATAGAACAGTCACATGAATCACAACTTCCATCAAGAACAACATCTCCTTCACTTCATAAGCACATAATTTCACAAGTAATTCATCATCCAAGCAACAAGCAATCAATTTAACCATAAATCACATGTATTGGAACCCATATCAATTAAGAACAACAAAAATAAATAACACGATTTAAGTATAGTGTTAGAAAATCCCTACTTGGTTTCCAAGCCTATAAACCTCTTTGATTTTTTTCCTTCTTTTCCTCTCTTTTTCTTCCTTCTCTTTTTCTTCTTCTCCTTCTTCTCTCTCTTACCTTTTTGCTGTAAGACTCTCCTCTTCTATAGCCAAATGGAAGAAAAAAAATCCTCCCCCTTTAGAACCCTAATGTCTCTTATATATACAGGGCCTTAGTTCATGGGCCTAAGTCCACTTATTTTCCAAATCCATTTAATTCTTACCAGATTATAACACAAGCCCATAACTATAATCCAACCCAATTCTCATTTATTTAAACATGGTTTTACAACTACTTCATGGCCTAAAGCCAAGCAAATTCAAATAAAATTACTCAAATACCCTTAGGCATAGTTTCTAAATTTTGTAACATATATATATACATACATTTTTTTTTTGGAACTCTACAGCTTTCATCCAGGTGTCTGTGCTTTCATAAGGGCTTCACTGAATTTGGATGCTTTCATCTTGGTGCCTGTGCATTCATGAGGGCTCAGCCTAAATTCAGATGCTTTCATCCTATTGTCTTATGCTTTTACAAGGGCTATGCTAAATCTAGAGTTGAAATTGGATTTTGTTGACGATTGGGTTTGGTGTTGTCACTCTTTGATATTATGGGTAGCAGTTGTTGCTCTACACAAGATCACATCATAAACTTGTATCTTTTAAGGAATGGTATGAATATGATGTTAGTGTGAATCTGCATTTTTTGCGGATACTTTGATAATTTTGGTGATGTGTGGGTGCTTTGGTAATCTGCTGATGTGGAGGTTTCTCTGAAATTTGGCTATTGAGGGTGCCACCTTGAAATTTGGCTATGGAGGGGCTGCCTTGAAATTTGGCCATGGTGGTTCTCTAAAATTTGGCTTGGGGGTGGGGTGGGGTGGGGTGTGGGGGTTGCTTTTGTTGTGGTTAAGATCATGGTACCTTGTGCTTTCATGAGATCTTCTTTCCAACCTAAATGAAACTCTTGCCATGTTTAGGCGTAGTCAGATTGGTTTTGAATGAGTTGCACTTTTTGTAGCTTGAGACTATTCCAGACTGTTTTGAGTCATTTCTTTACTGGGGATTTCTGTCTGCTCTGGATTATATCTCAAAAGATGTCAAATTCATAGTGTATGGGGATAGAATTTGATTTTTATGTTTTAGTGGAAATTGGGTTGGATTTGATGCTCTATTGGGGATTCTTGTCCACTATGCTCCACTATGGGTTAGATTTGAACTTTATGCATCGCTAGGATTTTTATCCATTGTACTCCACTGGGGATCGAATCTGGTTTAGTTTTTGAACATCTTGAGCTCTTTCTAGACCGTAGTTCTGATGCAAACTTCTAAGTTTCTCCATTGGGAATCCTTGAATACTAACAACACTCAATCACATTCCACTCTGATCCTCACTTCTTGTTCGTTCTAGACTACATCTTGAAAGCTCAATTCTTGATTGTACTTTATTTTGAGTCTTAGTATAATTCTATATTTTGACTATGCATTATCTCTTTTAGACTGCAATTCCAAAAAAGCCAATTCTTAACTAGATTGTGTCTACAGTGTATTCTCACTGCTTGTGAAGTGGCTGGTCCTCCTTCTTTTGCTGCTAATGTTGCTTTTAAAGGAATAGATCCCTCTTCATCTAGGGGTTACTCCCAGTATTTGATTGGATTGAGTTTGCATTATGGTTTCTGTAAAAAATAATCATCAATAAGTTCATCAAAGTGTACAAAGATCTTATCTTTTCACAGGTTACTACCCCTCGAGGAGCTAGTCCTCTCTCTTTTGTTGCTGCTATTATTTTTAAAGAAGCTAATCCTCCTTCCTTTTGAATGTGCTTGGTTATTTCTTCACTACAGGTCCTTCTGATATGCCCGATCGTTGCTCATCTTTATTGATTTCTCTTGCTTTTGCCTTTTGAAATTAGGTAGAACACCACCATCACAGTGCCTCTAGCATAATTAGAGATCCACCTCTAAAGATTTTGACATCGACTAGTGGTTTGTCGTTCTTGGGCGGATATCCATTCCAGTGTTGATCTTCTTAATCTCCACTTTTATGTGTTGTGCGTTATCTTTCTTCTTCCTTTTTCTACTCTTTACCTGTCCCTGCATAGTCATTCAACATGTCTAAGGAAATGTTATGTATGCATGCTTTCATGTTTATGCACTTATAGCAACTTATTTTTCTTAGGCTAGGTGGCCAAGAGGTACACCAACTTTGGCAAGAGAGGAACTAATCCCACATTCAACTTGTTGATTTCATGAGATAAGATCCAACTTCATTAGACAGCTTGCAGAACAGTATTGAGTAGGAAGAAACTGAGAAGGAGATAAATAAAGACACTAGAGATGACCCAGGTGATGGGATAAACATTTGGGATGGCTTTAGAAAATTTTTGGTGCTACTCATTCTTTATTGTTAGCCCTAAGGCTACATGATAATTTTGATGATAACAATACACATTGATTAATTGAGATTTACTAACATGTTTATTTATGTGCAAGAGTAAGATCATTGAAATAATTTTAAAATCAAGAAGAGGCTTATTAAAATGAAGTGTTGAAGCTAAGGAGAAGACTACATGTTAAAGGCACCAAAGTTTAAGAACAAGGATTGACTCAAGGAATGTGACACATGAGCAATGTTCAATCAATTGGTCATATATATCTCTACAAATATCCAAATGATGTGATTCTTGAGCCTTTGGAAAGCTTACTCAATTTATAACATTTCATATGTTTTAATGAAATTCAAATTTCAAGTGCAAGTTGTCCAAATCATCATGCAAGTTGAAAGACAAATGGAAGCAGCTGACATGAGCACCGAATACTCCTTTGGACATATCTTGAGCTAGAAAAATCAAAATGACTTGATTCTTGTGGCATTGGAAAGATGACTTAATGAGGAACATTTCATATGTTTTGAAGAAATTCAAATTTCAAACGAAGGCCGACATAATTGACATGCAATTCGGTGGACTGACACAGAGAAGAAAAATCAACTCACATGAGCACCGAATGGTGTTTTGGCCATATCTTAAGATAGAGATATCCAAATGCTTTGATTCTTAATGTTTTGGAAAGCTTATTCAAATATGAAGATCTTTTATGTTTTGAAGAAATTCAAATTTCAAACGGAAGGCTAACAGAATTATCATTCAATTTGGTGGACTGACACAAGAAAGAAAAATCAAGTCACATGAGCACCGAATGGTTTTTTGGCCATATCTTGAGCTACAGATATCCAAATGACTTGATTCTTGATGCGTTGGAAAGCTTATTCAACGGACAAATCTTTTTAATTTTTTAACAGATTTTTTCAAATTTCAACAGACATTGACAAAATGGTAGACAATATTACGGTTTTTATGGTGGGCATAAAATTTTTGGATTGGTGTCTTCACTTGCTCAAGTTCATCTCATTTGCCTATAAAAGGAGCCCTTCTCCCATGCATTCAGTAAGACAAGAAGAGTAAGAGAAGCATCTATCAAGCAAAAAAACAAGAGAAATATCAAGTCTAGAGAGCTTTTATATTCTTTATCTACTCTTTAAAGAGAGTTGTACTTTGGTTGTAAAAATTATCCTTGTTCTTGTTTTGTGGTGAGAGTGAGATATTCTTGTAAAGGATAATAGTTATCCTTGAGAGAACTCTTGTTGTGTGTTATCAAGGGTTGAAGGAAGTTTCCTTGGTGAGGTTGTTCCTCAAGAGAAACTCTTGGTGTGGTGTTATCAAGGGTTTAAGGAATTACCTTATGAGGTTGTTCATCAAGAATAACTCTTGGTGTGGTGTTATCAAGGGTTGAAGGAAGTTACCTTGGTGAGGTTTTTTCATCAAGAAGAACTCTTGGTGTGGTGTTAATCAAGAGTTGAACGGAAGTTGCCCTTGGTGGGTTGTTCCATTTGGTTCAAGAAGAACTCTTGGTTTGGTGTTATCAAGAGTTGGAAGAAAAAGTCTTGGTGAGATTGTTCATCAAGCAAGTTGTAAAGAATTCTACAACTTAGTGGAAAGCCTAGCTTGTGGAGCTCGGAGCCCGTGGACGTAAGCAAGGTTTGCCGAACCACGTAAATTGAGTTTGCACTCTCTCTATCCTTTCCTCTTTACATTTACTTGCACTGTGATTGTTCATCATTATTATTCTTTTGATTGCATCTTTGATAAATTCTAATTTCATCTTCTTCCCCTTTATTCTCAAAGAAAGAGTGAACTAATTTTGATCTTTCAAGAAAAGTTTTCTAAATCCGTTTTGATAAATAAAAACCCAATTCCCCCCCCTCTTGGGTTGCCATACCTGGGTCAACCACGTGGTATCAAGCAAGGTTGCCTCTTTTTTTTTTAAATCTTAACCGCTTTTGAGCTATGGCTACTTTTAATTCAACTTCATAGTTTTAGGGACTTTCTATCTCTAGACCTCCATTTTTTAATGGAAGTGATTAACTCCTTATTGGGAAAAACTAGAATGAGTATTTTCTTGAAATCTTTGATTATGATTTATGGTCTATTGTTTTGGAAGGACCTTTTGTTCCTACCAAAATTGAAAATGGGGAATGCATGCTTAAAGAACCTAAAGAGTTTAGTGAAGATGATAAAAAGAAATTGAGTTTGAATGCTAAAGCTATGAATGTGTTATATTGTGCTCTAGATAGAAATGAGTTTAATAGAATATCTACTTGTTCTACGGCACAAGAAATATGGCACACACTTGAAGTAACTCATGAAGGAACTAGTCAAGTTAAAGAATCCAAAATTAGTCTGCTAGTTCATAGTTATGAGCTTTTTAAGATGAAATCGGATGAATCAATTTCTGAAATGTTTACTAGATTTACGGATATTATTAATAATTTGAAATCTCTTGGTAAATCTTATTCTAATATTGAAATGGTGAGAAAGATTCTTAGGTGTCTACCAAAATCTTGGGAGCCAAAGGTAACGGCAATTCAAGAAGCAAAGGACCTCACCAAACTACCATTAGAAGAACTTATGGGTTCTCTCATGACGCATGAAATCACCTTGAAGGAGAATAAAGAAGAAGATTGCGATGTGGCAAACATGTGCTTCATGGCTTTAAGTGAAGATGAGGTAAGTATTCTAAACCATGATTCTAAACTTTCATATGATGAATTACTTGAAGCATTCCAAAATTTACATGTGCAAGTTGATAAGCAAAATTCAAAAATTCAATGCTTTCAAAAAGAAGTCAAAAATCATGTTATCTCAATTAGAAGAGTGGTAGAAATAAATGAAGCTTTAGAAAATGAAAATGAAATTTTAAAGCAAAAAGATTTTGAAAGTTTGGAAAGTCAAATACATTTATTAAAAACTGAAAATGACATTTTAAAACAAAAGGATTTTGATAAATTGGAGAAACAAAATGCTATTTTGAAAAAGGAAAATAATGACTTAAGAAATATTGTTGATAGTTTTACAAAAAGCACAAAAAATTTGAATTCTATGTTACAAAACCAAAGGTGTGTTTTTGATAAAAGAGGCTTAGGATATAAAACTCATAAAAATCAAAAGTATTTTAAAAATTATTTTGTTCATGCATCTTTTAGGAATAATCCTAATCATTCATGTACTTATTGTGGAAGAAAAGGACACAAAGTGCATTCTTGCTATATTAAGAGAAATCCTAATTTGAAACAAATATGGGTTCCAAAAAGTATCATAACTAACCCCCAAGGACCCAAGAACTTTTGGGTACCAAAAAGTTACTCCTTGAATGTTGATTGTAGAGACAAAGGAGTGGCAAACACAAGTGGTACTTAGATAGTGGATGCTCAAGGCATATGACCGGAGATGCCTCCAAGTTCTCAAGATTAATCATGAAGAAAAAGGAGGATATGTAACCTTCGGTGATAATGCCAAAGGAAGGGTAATCGGACATGGTGATATTGGTAACCCTTCTTCCTCTATTATTAAAGATGTTTTGCTTGTTCATGGTTTGAAACATGATTTGATTAGCATTAGTCAATTATGTGATAAGGGATATTTTGTTGCTTTTGAGCCTAATAGATGTGTGATTAAGGATGTTAGTAACAATAAGACATTATTTGTTGGTAATAGATGTGGTAATATTTATACAATTGATATTGATGTTAATGATCATGTAGAAAATTGTTTCATTGTTAATGATGATGCTTGGTTATGGCATAGAAGGTTAGGTCATGCTAGCATGGACACAATTTCAAAAATTTCTAAAAATGATTTAGTTGATGGTCTTCCAAAAATAAAATTTGAAAAGGATAAGATTTGTGATGCTTGTCAATTTGGAAAACAAGTGAGAACTTCTTTTAAACAAAAGAAATTTATTTCAACAAATAAACCTCTACAATTACTTCATTTGGATTTATTTGGACCATCAAGAACTCAAAGCCTTGGTGGAAAGTATTATGTTTTTGTTATTGTGGATGATTATTCAAGATTCACTTGGGTATTATTCTTGAAAACTAAAAATGAGGTTACACAAGTTTTTTTAAAATTTGCAAAAAGAGTCCAAAATCAAAAAGGGTATTCTATTGTGTCCATTAGGAGTGATCAAGGTGGTGAAGTAGACAATGTTACATTCGTAAATCTTTGTGATAAAAATGGTTTTGAACATATATAATTTTTCCGCACCTAAAACTCCACAACAAAATGGTGTTGTTGAGAGGAAAAATAGGACTATCCAAGAAATGGCTAGGACCATGTTACTTGAAAATAATTTGCCAAAATATTTTTGGGCCGAAGCCGTTAATACCGCATGCTTTATAATCAATAGAGTCCATATTAGAGCTTTAATAAAGAAAACTCCTTATGAACTTTGGAAAGGAAGAAAACCCAACATTGGATTTTTTAAAGTTTTTGGATGTAAATGTTTTATTTTAAACACTAAGGATAACCTTGGAAAATTTGATGCAAAAGCCGATGTTGGAATTTTTGTTGGCTACTCCAACCATATTAAAGCATATAGAGTTTTTAACAAAAAGACTCTTGCTATTGAAGAATCTATGCATGTTGAATTTGATGAAACTAATGTGATTTCTTCAAAGAATTTAGATAATGATATTGTTGAGGTAGAAAGGCAAATCAAGGAATCAAGGCTTGATGAAAAGAGCCAAGATGAATTACAACTTCAACAAGAAAAGCTTGAGGAAGTAAATGATTCTTCCCAAGAATTACCAAAGGAATGAAGGTACGCAAAAGCTCACCCTAAAGATCTCATTATTGGTGAACCATCACAAGGTATGAGAACTAGATTTTCTTTTAAGAACTTTTGTAATCATTTTGCTTTTGTCTCTCAATTTGAACCAAAATCTTTTAAAGAAGCCGAAAATGACGAAAGTTGGATTTTGGCTATGCAAGAAGATTTGAACCAATTTGAGAGAAATCAAGTTTGAGAATTAGTCCCTAGACCCAAATATGACTAAACCCCTTAGTCAAGATAGATTTTGCATAATTAGAAGAGAATTAGGCATGTTGGATATGTCTTAATTTTATTTTTATATGATAATCTTTGAATGTTAGCATATGTTAAGGGGGAGAATATATTTAGGGGGAGTAGTTAATTTGATTACATCTTTTTGATGATAACAAAAGGGGGAGAAATAGTTGGATTGCTTATATTCATAACAAGTGCCACTTTTTTTTGTTTATTCTTTATTTTATTTTCATTCTTTATTTTAGATATTATTTGAAAGCAATCAATGGTTTGTCATCATCAAAAAGGGGGAGATTGTTAGCCCTAAGGCTACATGATAATTTTGATGATAACAATACACATTGATTAATTGAGAGTTACTAACATGTTTATTTATGTGCAAGAGTAAGATCATTGAAATAATTTTTAAAATCAAGAAGAGGCTTATTAAAATGAAGTGTTGAAGCTAAGGAGAAGACTACATGTTAAATGCACCAAAGTTTAAGAACAAGGATTGACTCAAGGAATGTGACACATGAGCAATGTTCAATCAATTGGTCATATATATCTCTACAAATATCCAAACGACGTGATTCTTGAGCCTTTGGAAAGCTTACTCAATTATAACATTTCATATGTTTTAATGAAATTCAAATTTCAAGTGCAAGGTTGTCCAAATCATCATGCAAGTTGGAAGACAAATGGAAACAGCTGACATGAGCACTGAATACTCCTTTGGACATATCTTGAGCTAGAAAAATTAAAATAACTTGATTCTTGTGGCATTGGAAATATGACTTAATGAGGAACATTTCATATGTTTTGAAAAAATTCAAATTTCAAACAGAAGGCCGACATAATTAACATGCAATTCGGTGGACGTACAAAGAAGAAAAATCAACTCACATGAGCACCGAATGGTGTTTTGGCCATATCTTAAGATAGAGATATCCAATTCTTTGATTCTTAATGTTTTGGAAAGCTTATTCAAATATACAGATCTTTTATGTTTTGAAGAAATTCAAATTTCAAACGAAAGGCTGACAGAATTATCATTCAATTTGGTGGACTGACACAAGAAAGAAAAATCAAGTCACATGAGCACTGAATGGTTTTTTGGCCATATCTTGAGCTACAGATATCCAAATGACTTGATTCTTGATGAGTTGGAAATATTATTCAAACGTGCAAATCTTTTATGTTTTATAGATTTTCAAATTTCAAACGGAACATTGACAAAAATGGCAGACAAGATTACGGTTTTTATGATGGGCAGAAAATTTGGAGATGGTGTCTTCACTTGCTCAAGTTCATCTCATTTGCCTATAAAAGGAGCCCTTCTCCCATGCATTCAGCAAGACAAGAAGTGCAAGAGAAGCATTTTATCAAGCAAAAAGCAAGAGAAATATCAAGTATAGAGAGCTTTTATATTATTTATCTACTCTTTGAAGAGAGTTATACTTTTGTTGTAAAAATTATCTTTGTTCTTGTATTGTGGTGAGAGTGAGATATTATTGTAACGGATAATAGTTATCCTTGAGAGAACTCTTGTTGTGTGTTAGCAAGAGTTGAAGGAAGTTGCCTTCGTGAGGTTGTTCATCAAGAAGAACTCTTGGTGTGGTGTTATCAAGAGTTGAAGGAAGTTGCCTTGGTGAGGTTGTTCATCAAGAAGAACTCCTGGTGTGGTGTTATCAAGAGTTGAAGGAAGTTGCCTTGGTGAGGTTGTTCATCAAGAAGAACTCTTGGTGTGGTGTTATCAAGGGTTGAAGGAAGTTGCCTTGTTGAGGTTGTTCATCAAGAAGAACTCTTGGTGTGGTGTTATCAAGAGTTGGAAGAAAAAGTCTTGGTGAGGTTGTTCAACAAGCAAGTTGTAAAGATTTCTACAACTTAGTTGAAAGCTTAGCTCGTGGAGCTAGGAGCCCGTGGACGTAGGCAAGGTTTGCCGAACCACGTAAATTGAGTTTGCACTCTCTCAATCCCTTTCCTCTTTACATTTACTTGCACTTGTGATTGTTCATCATTATTATTCTTTTGATTGCATCTTTGATAAATTCTAATTCCATCTTCTTCACCTTCATTCTCAAAGAAAGAGTTATATAATTTTGATCTTTCAAGAAAAGTTTTCTAAATCCGTTTTGATAAATAAAAACCCAATTCACCCCCCCTCTTGGGTTGCCATACCTGGGTCAACATTTATTTCCTATTTCCTCACGGTCTATAAGAGGATGACTTATGATGTTTGATCTTGTGTCTTCAGGACAAATTTCTCATATGAAACTATTCTTCATTGTTAGTCACCACATGGTGTGGTACCCCAAATCTGTATATACTATTCTTCTCACCAACTTAACCTACTACTTTACCCCCGGTTTTGTCAAACAGCATTATGCTTCCATCTATTTCGAGAATCAATTGCCATAACCATCTTGTAATTCTCCTTCAGATGTCACACCTCCATTATTCTTCATAGGATGATTGAGACAATCTTAGTTGAAGTCCCAAATAGATTCTAATTGACAACTTCTCGACACAAGTGGCATCCATCGAGCAGATGTTCTTTAAACTCAACATTGTCCTCCTCAAAGCTCTTTTCCATCCCTTAGATCATGTTCTTCATTCCAATCTCTAATGAATTTTACCCCCTGTGTGAAGAATTTGGCATTTTCTCGTTTCTAAGCTTGTTTTTACTCCTCGGTAGGTTCCCAAAATGTCCCAACACATCAAGCATATCGTGCGTGGCAAGAAAAGTGCTCAATCACCTCCAATTTTCAACTTTTGTTGGTTCTTCATAAAAGCACATCAGACACGTGATGAGTTAAAATCCTAAATGTGAGTTGTGGATCAATTTGATTCACGATTGGGTTCCTCAAAGATTTCTCATATTCAATAGCTGAAAGGGAATGCATTGACAATATGATTGTTTAGAACTTCAACTATGATCTATTTATATAAACAAAAGCTAGTGATCACTCTCTAATAATATTGAAACAAAAGGACTACCATAGGCCCACTTTTCACACTATTCTCCACGAATGTAGGTCAATCATAACATCAAAGATAATTAGGGCTTTATCAAGATTGTAATGTGAGGCTGGGGTCAAGGCATGATAAGGAAGTTCATAAGGCTTAAATCACCCACAGTCACATAACCATTCTAGGACCTAGGAGCATCAACTCTTACACTTCTTTTCAATAGTCTATTTGTCCTTTGTAGACCATCTATTTTCCTTGTTACTTTCTTCTTTCTTCTTCTTTTCTCCTTTTTTTCTCTTTCTTTCTTTCTTCTTCTTTTTCTCTTTTTTTTTGTTTTTATTTGCTTTTTGCTTTCTTTTTTTTTTGGCACTACACAAAAAAACTTTTCCAACTCGTTGTTTCTGTTGTAGGTATAGCTCTTGATGTCATTTCCTAGAATGTTCACTTTTTATGGGTGAAGGGTATCAACATGGAAAATTTTTGAGCATTAGGGTAGATTCTAGTGGTATCAAAAAGAAAAAGGCTTTAATCGGGCTCAACGAGGTGCACTAAGGATAATGATGCATGCATAGGTTGGCTTGAAAAGGCTCAATCAATCCGAACAAGGCCTAAATCATTTTCCTAACACTGTGTAACCTATGATTTTGCCTCGAGTGGTAATCAAAAGGGTTCTAGAATCTTGTGAGATGTCAACACATCACCTTATTCATATAAAGTTTCTCTAAGTGACAAAAATGTTTCATATTAACGACTGTTGTGCTCAGATGTAGAAGAAATGCAAAATGAAATTCAACTAGCAAGAGTGTCAAGCAAACAACATAATCTCAAGCATTACCGGAGATCTGTTTAGAATGAGTGCCATGGTTTTATCATAGGATATTGATCATCAAAAAGACCACTCAACTTATATGTTCTATCAAAAAGCAAGTCAAATCACACAATTCGAAATGAGCATTTTCCTCAAAACATCATAATTACTGATAGTCTACCCCAAGTGATAACTTCATTCCTCAGTCAAATTTGATTTCCTTCCCCCCAACCAAACTATCTTTCAGAGGAGCTCAACATTGTTTTATCTATTAACTCTGTGCTAATCAAGTGGGTGGTGGCTGTTGAGGGTGATAGGTTGTGGCAAGAGTTTGGATGTTGTTTGTTGAAGCCAGGGATTCAACCATTGTCCATCAAATCTTGGATTTCATAGCAGATTTTGTGACAACCGTTTGTGAGATGGGTGATGGCTTGGCGAAACTCATAATACTTATTGCGTTTATGGTTTTGTGGAAAAGTGTTTGGGGTTGCTTTTGGTGGTAGTGGTAGCAATATTGATCGAGCCCTAAATGTCTCAAAGATTTGTGACAAGGATTGCCCCAGCTTATTAAATTCTTTCTTTTGGTGCTATTTCAAAACATTCACTTTGACATTCTCGACAGTTGCTCTATCATCTTGCTTCTTAGGTTTCTTTTGGCAACACCAAGTTTTTTTGGAGTTTATCGATGTGATGATCCATGCGGCTATAGAGTTGAAGAGGAAGTCAGAGTCAACTTCTGGATGAGCAATCCCGTCAATTAGGCCACTTGTAACTTCAATATCTCTATATCTACACACATCTTGTCAATCTTCTTATTCAAATCCCTTATTTGTTCTCTATACGATTCAATAACCTTTACTTTTATAAACGTTTTCCTCCATTGGTCCAAATGTCCTCTCCCTTCTTTTTCTGCTTCTTTGACACACTGCTACTTACTTGTTTTCCTTTGTTCGGGTGACATGCCCTACTCTCAATTACTGCTAGTGTTTTATCATTTTCCTTACTTTCTCCTTTGTTAAAATTATCCCAAAAATCACGGGAGGTTTCAACTTGGGTATTTCATCCCAAATTCCCATTACGTTCACTACTTCTTCAGATCCTTTCCTCTCCCTTCATTCTCTCTTTTTCAAACTTATCCATCCTTTCCCTTATATCATTAAAGAGTTCAACACTTTTTGTTCAATCAAATTCGAGCTAATCATGTTGATTTTTTTTTTTTTTGTTGTTATTGTTCTAGGTCAAGGATTTTACCACCATCAATCAGGTTTTGGAACTCATGGCGAAGACGGGTGCATTTGTCAATGGTATGGTTAGGGATTTGATGAAAGTCACAACATTCATGGTGCTTGAATTTAGTCAGGAGTGGATTTGGTAAGGGCATTGATGCCAAGGGAAGCAGTTCACTACAGGCACGAAGTCTCTCAAAGACTTTGGACAATAGTTGTCCTAAATTGCTGAAATTCCTTTGTTGAGCTATTGTATTTACTTCAACATTTTTGGCTTCTCCACCTTGATTGAAGTTACTTTGATTGCTCTATGGAAAACTCCTTTTCTGTTCTATTTCTAAATCCTCAACTTAAATATTGGAATCATAAAGATCTTCAAAGGTTTTTATTGGCACACCGACCAATCTGTGATAGAGAGAGGGAAGCATTCCTTTGACTACCATCCTTACTTGGTCATTTCACTCGGTCTAGTTACTGTCATGGTAACCTCCTCTCTCTATTGGATTAGATATTCATAAAATGTTTCATTCTCCTTTTGTTAGGTCAATTTGAGATCTTACAAAGTCACTTCTAATTGAGTATTATAGGAATACTAGTCAATAAATCTCTCAAACAAGTCCATCCAATCTTACCAAACCTTCTGATCCAATCTATCATACTATTTCAGTGTAGGTCCTTCCAAAGATCAAAAGAATAAATCCAAAATCTGATCCTTTGACAAATCTATCATCGCCATCATTCAAACATAATGCCTCAAATGATCTCGGGGTTCACCTTTCCTATTGAACTTGGTGACATCTAGCATTTTGAATTTCAGAGGGAGCTTGTGAATGCCGGTTAACTGTATGTCAAGCAAGTCTTCAGTCCCCTTAATCCCTTTCTTTCCCACAAAGCATGGATCTTCTCTACGTCTTGAGAAAATTGTTGCTCCAACTGCTTGGTATGTTTTGACTTCAAATAATCATCCATGTCAAAGAATCCTTCATCCAAGGGATCAGCTAACGAATTTTCTTTCCCTTTGTTGGCATTAGACCTAGAAGCATCATGACCCTTAGGTGGTGCTTGGAGCCGATCAAAGTTGGAGCTTGGGTTTGATTCTACATTTGGCGTAAGGCCAACACCTTGACTTGAACCAGTATTTGGGTTTGGGGCAGTGTTTGGATTTGGTGTTGGAGTTGGGCTTGGATCGACTTTTGGGTTTAAACTCATGTTTGAACTCATCTTTTGGTTTGGTGTTGGGTTTGGGTTTTGTGGTAATCTGGTCATGATCAAGGTCATCATCTCTATCATCTATTGTCTCATAGCCTCCATGTATGTGGATCCTCCAACTTTGCTTTATTTCTTTCCATGGTGTCAATCTCGTTCTAGGTGCTCACTCTGCCTAGTCCAGGCTATTACGATTGCAAAACAAGGGTGTTAGCATGATGCATGCATGGATGAATGCAATGCATAGCCAAGGTATATCGTACAATCACAATCAACCAAGAAATAATAGCCTTCCAACCTTATTTGTCCCACATAGCCATGAAGTCTCTGATCTAGGATTTTTGGCTTTAATCTAGAAAAAGTCGTCAGTAAGGGACGCGAGATCTTGTATAGAGCTCTCAATGCAAAATTGATGTTATTTCCTTTTTATAAAATATTTATGATTACAGTCTAATAGTGGTTCAATGACAAAATTAGAGTTATCATGTACTCAACCACTCATGCTGCTTTTTAATCATGATTTCATAACATTCAAACGTTGTGACATTCAAATGTCATGCAATCTAGACTGACTATCATTAAGTGACTTAGGTGATGTTAACCAAGATGTCGTACTGTGCAAACCTCATGTATTTGATCACATGAATAATCCACAACCTCATCAATATTAGGATCAGTTATGACAGTGATTCCATAACAACTGTTTCACAATTCTCATAGAATCATAGTTAGCTAATCAGAATGGTTGTTGAATGTTCACACATGATACAATGGATTAGCAATCTATATCATGCTTTTTGTACATCTATTTGACTTCAAAGGGCATCAAACCAAAGATTCTAGTGGTCCTAAGAGTTAATAACTATGCAAACTATATGGGCTTAGGTCACAAGTGTCCATTGTCTAGAGCTCCTTTGAACGAGAGATGGCCCCTTGGGCCGGTTTCCTTTTATGCCCAAAATGAATTAGTAGGTGCTCAAAAGTAGTGCTAATGATGAGAGTCATCAATGGGTCGAATGGAGCCAATGACTTCTAATACCAAAGCCACGAGGTTAAAGATAAGGCAAATTGTGTTTCATGTGCAAGTGTAGTGATGCATTGGATATTATTGATGAAAAAGAAACTAACACCCAGTGTTCCCATCAGAATCAACTTATCTTTTGTCCCCAGTGGAGTCACCAAACTGTGGACGAGGCTTCCAAGATGGCAGAGTCGCAATGACCTTGACATTGCTTTTCTACATTCTATAAAGAGACTTAGAGGGTCATCAAACCAAGCCATGAGGTAAGGGTCTGAAGAAACGAAATGGAGTCATCACCTGGGTAATTAACCACGAGAAAAATGTGAGTGACGGTGGTCGATCCCTTGCTTTTGGACCTAACTATCCATCACCTCTTTAGAGCTAGGTTTGGGAAGTTAGGCATGGACTTTCAGTCCTCCCAGACAAAGTCCAGCCTCTATTAGGTTTACTGGGTTGAGATTTTCTAAGTTATCAATTCTATCCATCTTGATACTAAATTCATTTTGCAGATCTTCAAATTTTATCTTTTTAATTACATGTGAGTGAGACAATTTATATATATCCATGAAAGGGGGAAGAGAATAGAGTTATATGTGCTTTTCAAATATAGGGGATTTTAGGGATGGGATTGCAACAATTATCCAAATAAGTAAGCGATAAATTGAGAGATTCAGCACTTCATAATCCATATAAATAGGACAGTTTATCACAAATACAAAATGATTAGCTTTAAACAAATCATAATGAAAGGATTAAATCTATACTATGGTCATGCATTACTTGGGCAAAACAAGAGGAAAACATTTTATAATTAAAGAGAAAAATTCATGACCTAACCTTGAATAGGCATGCACCTACTCTTAGAGGAGGCACGCGCCTCTGCTAGACCAAGAATAGGTGCACGCCTGTTCATGTCCATAATCAATTTCCTCACATGGCTAATGGGATTCAATTGAAATTCAACTAAGCATAAAATCTTCAAAACCTGATTCTAACCGATGGTTTAAGCTAAATACATCACATAATGCTATGACTAATCATTCATCATTCTAATTTTAAACATTCACGCATAATCAAAATTCTTAATTACTAATATGGCATAATCATAATTGCTAAGCATGAATTTCTAAATTAAACACTTACTTAATTAGAACTTAATTAATCCTAATCTAATCATGCTTAACTTAACTAACAAGCAAACTAATTATTAACTAATTAGCTAAGCAATTAACTAACTAGGCAACTAACTAATTAATCAACTAACTAAACACTAACTATGCATGGCAATAAAAGTGATTAAAGAAACTAAACTAAACATTACTCCTAAAACATCTTTCTAAACATGGCAGTAAACCTAAACATACGACTAACAAAATATTAAGGAAAACTGACAAAAGAATTAAGGAACTAGGCCCTCAATTATGTAGCCTTTTCAAGGGTGATTACCTCGCTCCAAAGCTTGAACTTGAAGAAAACTAGATTGTCAGGGTCTTTTAGAGAAGACTCCAACTAAGACAAAATGTTTAGGTATTAATTTTGAGTGTACTACACTAATTTCTCATATATCTTCTATGCTTAATACCAAAAATCATAAATTTTTACATAGGTGAATTGTGACAGTGCTAGAAGTGTATTTTTTCAATGTGGGATCCTGAGAGTATGCATGCACCCACTTGCCATAGAGGCATGCACCTTGTTGTGTAGGCATCATGCCTACTCTAGATGGCTTTTATGGGTCTTTTAGGGTTTTTAGGTGGTTCTGGAAGAGTCTAGAATCTTCCAAGGCAGGTATCTCTAAGCTGTATAAGCGTGCGCCTATTCTTCGTGTTCTGGCGGCTACTTGGTCTGTTCTTGACTTTTGCAATGTCTTTCTAATTTTAGCCATTTTATGGTTTTTAATATAGTTCTTAGAAAGTTCATAAGCCTTGGCTGAGAGACAAATACATTTGACGATGGTATCATGTCTCATAATCGGCCCTCAAATCATAAGTAAAGATTTCAATACTTACACCCCTTAAATTAATATTTAAAAATAGCTTCCCACCATTTGAACTTATGAAAACTTTAATAAAAATTGAAAATTTGTTTCCCACTATATGAACCTATTAAAACTTTAAAAAAAAAATTTGAAGCAATGGTTCCTACCACTTGAACCTATGAAACCATAAACAATAATTAAAAATGCATATTGAAACCACTTGAACATATGAAAGGACTTATTTTGGTAAACATATAACCACTTAAACCTATATATATGAAACTTGGTGCACTAGTAAATCTATAACCACTTCAACAATCTTATGTTCATTACTTTAAAAAAAAAAATTACTTGTAATTCATATAGGTTAAGAAATTTATGAAATTAATAAAAATTGCATTATCCCATAAGTTTTTAATAATGTGTACGACAATATGCTTTAAAAAATAAAATTAGCAATTAATAAGCAAAATGAAAAAAAATAAAGTGAATTTATTACTGACCGAATATATTCATATATACATATATAAACGTAATTAAGCATCAAATCATTGAAATTTATTGCTATAAATAATTGTGAGTTTACATGTTATCATTCAAGTCATATAAATTTTTTGTTTGACTATATTTGAGTCATTTCATCTATACAACTGATATGAAAAATTCTATTATATAAAAAAAATTATATAATAAAAACTCTATTATTTCTAATACATCCAATTATGTAATAAATTGATAACATTTATGTGAACTGTTAATAGGCTTAATCGTCCATATTCTCAATTACAAATGCAATTATTTTTAATAAATTTAAAATAACCATAAAATAAAATTAATTGTACTCATCTAATCTTAAAATCAAACATTAGATTGACATTCATATGATGGACATTATATGATTTAAAAAAAAAAAAAAACTACATAACTAACAGATAAATTAACTTAACTTTCTATGTTATCATTTGAATCATATTATTTTGTGGGACTATATTTGAGACTTTTTATCTATAATATTCTTACTAAAAATTTTATTATGTATAACTAATTACATAATTACAACTCTATTTTTTTAAATAGATCCAATTATGTGATATATTGATAAAATTAGAGTGAATAGTTAACAGGATTAAACATCCATATATTAAATTACAAATGTAATTATTTATAATAAATGTAAAATCACTATAAATATAAATCAATTTTACTGATATGGGCTTTAAGTCTACACATGACATAACTAACCAACAAATAGTAATATAATATTAATATAATATAAAATAAATAATTTCTACTTAAATTTAATTACTTATGACAAATTAAATTTTAATATAATACATAAAATCAATTATTTTATTATTAAATTAATTTTTTGAGTGTCTATAATATTGTGAGTGCTTTATTTTAAATTACAATAATTAATATAGTTTCCAAATTAAAATTATTTGTACACGTGTTAATATTTTATTTGATATTACGTATTTTTACCATATGCTAAAACTCACTAGATCATGAAGTATATAGACAATTTTTTTTCCCAAATCCTAGCCCCAAATTTGAAAAGCTAGCATTATCTGCAAGGTGATTACTTAATTTGTTTGGCAACTTCAATTTATTATTATTATTAAATTACATTCATGACAAAGCCAAGCCAACAACCTCTTTTGGACATATCTCAAGAAAAGATTAAACAAAAGTTGTCCACTTTCACTTTTGCTTCATTATGCTAGCTACGTGTCACGCCCTGCGTGATATGCGCATGGTTTTGCGCCAACCTTGCACCGAAGCACACGAAGGATTGGGATTTTGGGGCAAGTGTTATAGTAAGTTTGGATCCTCGTGTCGAGAGGAATTCAATTGCGCATGAATTGGGCGTGACATTCCGGAAGTTTCTAGAAGGTTCCAGGACGTTCCAGAATGTTCCGGACACTTCTAGAATACTCCGGAAGGTTCTAGAAAGCTCCGAAACCGTGTAGAAGACATGAGAAGGCCCTAGAAGATCCTAGAAGACTCTGGAAGGTTCTGGAAGGTGATGGAAGAGCGTGGAAGACTTCGGAAGCTTCTAGAAGACTGTAGAGTTCTCTAGTGTCTAGGGTTCTCTAGAAACGTCTAGAACCTAGTAGATATTTCTAGCTAGATATTTCTAGGCTTTGTAAAATATCTAAGGATACTTCTAGAGAATGAATCAGGAGTAGACAAGTGGCACATTGTTAGCCACACGTTGAGGAGGGGCTTGCCTATAAATAGGGGTGAGCCCTCATTTGTAAAGTCATGCAAAGTCATAGGATTCATGCTAGACTCAAGTGTTCAAGAGTCTTGCAAGCCTTGTAAACTACCTTGTGTATAGTAAATATTTCCTCACCCAAATCTCTCGTGTCCTTGTTCTCTTTCGCTTGAACCTCTCTTATAGCGGTTTAAGACTTACTCGGGTGCACTTTGGAGTGTGTTAGCGCCTAAGGCCGCACGGTCTCCGCTTATGAAACAATAAGGCCGTGATAGTTGGTATCAGAGCCGAGGTTTGGCCGAGGTTTAGTTGAGGTTCATTGTGTGGGGTGTTGGGAACAAGTTTGGGGTAGACACGATGGCAGAGATTCCGGTCGTGAGTGAGGAAAGTAGGGGGCGTGGGAAAGCTCCCATTGGAGGAAAGAAGACTCGTGGCCAAGAAAAGTCTCGTGACGTAATGAGCGCTTTAGAGACCCGGATGGTCAAGGTGGAGCTAGCCATGGCCGATACGAGGGAAAGGCTAGATAGGCTAGAGCAAGGCATGGAGCAAAGCGTGGAGGAGCTCAATGGCAAGGTAGAAAGCCAAGGTAATGAGCTCAAGAAATTCATGCGTAGTTCCGAGGCCGCCACCGAAGCGCTACGTCAGGAGGTTCATGCCTTCCAAGCAAAGGTGCTAGAAGTCTTGGCCAAGGTCCAAACTCAAGTGGAGGAACTGAGTAAGGGCTTGGATGAGACAAAGGCTGAGGTAGCCACGCTCAAGAGGTCGATAACAAGTGGCGTTACGGTAGCGTCACCCACACTTGCTATTCCACGGATTGAGGCACCCAAACCCAAAGAGTATAGTGGCAAAAGGGATGCCAAGGAATTGGATAACTTCCTTTGGCACATTGATGCGTTCGAAACTAGCAAGTATACTAGTCGCACAAGTAATAAAGTGATGAGTAAGATATCGTTCCCACGAGGATTGATTCTAATTGAATTTGTTATTCGAAAGCGAAAACAGAATAAATGGGGGGTTTTGTTGATTGATTAACTAAACTCAAATCGAAAGCAAATGAAGAATAATACAATGCAAAGTTAAATCAATTGAGAGATACACAATGAAAGAAATCTGGTTAAGGGATTATTCTCTACCACAAGATATGGATTTGCGAATTAATCACAGAATTGTCATCCAATTACACCATTGAAATTATCAACCGTAGATAACAACAAGCTCTGTTATCCCAATCTTTCCTTACTTTGTTGTTAAATAAAACAGGCTCTTTATTTAATCTCTATCCATTAAACAACCTAGAACAAGCTCTCTAAATTTAATTCAATGGATGCATTACGATAAGAAAGATAGGTTGATCTAAGCAATAAACACACAAGCTCGGATTATTTAACTTAGGTTGTATTCTCCAATTGCAATCTCTGATCACAATTTTGCTACTAAGGATTAGAAATTCAAGACAATTACGGATCAAGATTTCTAGTCTAGCAATAGACAATATCCAGATTATATTCAGTTGGCCACCCAAATACAATCCAGCAAGCAATCATAAGCATTAGACATGGGAAAATACAAGCAACTTCAATTAGAGAATTGGATAACAACTTCTTGCACAATCAACTCACAAAAACCATATCAGGGGCTTTGAAATCACCCTCAACCAATTCAGATTCAGTTACACATGTTTAAGAACGTGGTAAATACAATACAACATGGAGACATTCCAGAAAATGAAAGGGAAGGGAAAAACTTAGCAAATTTGATGTAATTCTCTTTGGATTGTAGTTCTTCCTCTTTCCAAGCTTCCTTTCTCCTTCAAGAACTCCAAGAGATGAAAGAATTCCAGAGCTGCAGCCTCCACCACGTTCTCCCCTCTTCAAGTTATGAAAATAAAACCCTAAAATGTGTTTAAATACTCTGCTACAGTAACGTGCTACAGTGTCCCGTATTATACATGCTACAGTGATGTGTGGAATTACATTTCTACACTTCTCACACTGTTTTGATTACAACTTTTGGTACACTGAATGGATTTATAAACCGTAAATTTCTCCAGAAAATAGACTTCGAGAGCTTTCCAACGGTATATAACATGTCATCGGGTTCATTGTATATCAATACAATTAAATCCGAGAAGATCACTGACTAGCAGAGGTGAAAATGAAGGGTTTTACTCCATTTTTGTGCAAGTTGCTCCAAAACTCCTACAAACATCAAAACCACACAAAAACATAAAAATACCAAGGAATATAGCAAAGAAACATGGACGAATTGATATAAAAGTAATACATAAATAGACACCTATCAAATTCCCCCACACTTAGACTTTGCTAGTCCTCGAGCAACTAAAATGATACGAAACAAAACTAAACCGAAACAGAATCAGAGAAATATTAAAACACACAAATGCTTCAACTTGCAAATAGGCCTCAAAGATTGTACTTAATTATAACCCAAGGAAAACTTCAAAATAATGCACTTGATCAACAATTTTATCTCAAATATTAGTTTCGCTTAACTTCAATTCCTCAAGTGTGTATGTGTAGAGCCATTCTCACCTAATCACTTGTAACCCGGATGAGTTTATGCATAAAAATGAATCATATTTAATATTGAAGATGTGTGTATAAATGAACTCCAAAGGCCTGCTTTTCAAGTCACTCTCCACTAATGTAGACATGCACAACACCAAGGATCAAGTAGGACTTTATTAAGCTTGTAACGTTTGGCTTGGGTGAAGGTATGATAAAGGATAATAAGTTGGCTCAAATCACCCACAAACACATAAATCATTCAAGACTATGTAGAGCTCAACCCTATAACACAACTTCATTTCAATTCACCAGGTTACTCCCCCAAACTTATTTAGAACACTCAATCTCTTTTTTTTTTTTTTTTGCAGAAAACAAAAGAAAACTACACCCCCACACTTTGTTGTTTCATTCTTTTTAAGAACACTTGAGGGTATAGATCTCTTATTCTTCTTCTTTTGTTCTTTTTTTTCTTTTTTTTTTTTTATTATTACACTTCCCCTCCCCCACACTTAAACAACACATTGTCCTCAATGTGTAAGTACGTGGACGATAAGTACAGATTGGCTCTTTTTTTTTTCTTTACAAACATAATAGAACTCACTTGCATTGCTCATGACACATCCCAACCTCCTCTAACTTCCCAAAACCAGAACATAGCTCAGAATTTAATTGTGAATGATCTACATGCTCGTAGGTAAGGGATAAACTGTTTGGAACAAACTCATTTAAGGTTAAGAAATCTTTTAGTGAGTTAACAAAGAAAAAAGGCTTACAGAGGCTCAAAGGGGTAACTAGGGATCAATTTCTATCAAGGTTGGCTATTAAGGCTCAAACGGTCAAAAGATGGCCTAAATCATTCCCCAATGTTGCACAGTCTAGGATTTCACCTCGAGTGACCATCAAACAAGTTCTAGAATTCATTGAAATCTGAAGAAACATTTAAATTACATAAACTTTCTCTAAGTGAACAAATAACTCAGTGATAATAGCTCAGTGCTCAATGTTGCGCAAGGAATCAAAAGCAGAGCGAAAACCAATAAACATTTCAAGCACACAGATCCATGCATCATTATCATTTTTCAAGAGTCATTCTTAATTCAATCATTATCTTATCATCGACCCACAAAATGCAAGAAAAGAGGTACGTGCGTTGTTACACCTGAGTCAAGATTGTATATTTCAACAATCCTTAGGACCAGTAGCCCGCAGACTTAAGGTTTCCAGCCTATATACCTTTATTATGAAAGAACAAAACAAGAAACAAGACACTTCAAACAACATGAAATAAACAAACTACAGATTTATTTAGAGAGAATGCGTTTCAAGAGGTTAAGAAAACCCCATATTCTGCCATTCTCAGGTTTTTCCACAATTGTTTTTTTTTTTGAATCGAAACTGATAAAGATAAAAACACATAACAACTCTAAATTATGCAAAACTAAACTCACTCATAAAATAACAAAGTTCAACAAGTCAGCAAACAAAAACAAGTTAGTTAGAATGGGTCTAAAAAGTTTAAAAGTTAGCCTCCTTATTCAGCCATTATGGATTGAAGAGATCCATAATGCGTTTCAAGAGAACTTGAACTTTTTAAGCCACCACTCTAAAAACCAAGATTAGAAAATATTACCTGGGAAGAAAGAAACAACCTGAAAAATCTCAAAATAAATAACATGAAAAACTTCAAATAAACACAATAAAAAGAAAGCAAACAAAAACGAAGCAAACCAGCAAATAGAGATTACAGATGGAGTGTTAAATCCAGTTTACGCCTCTTATTGCCTTCTCCAAACCAATCAATCCGAGCTGTTGTTGGATCAGGCGAATAGACGAATTCTTGTAGTTTGTCAATTAACTCCCCTGCCGTTGAAGCTGTAACAAGGATTTGCCTCGCTGATGGTGAGATAAAATTTTTTTCTACAGCTTGATCAAGAAAAGACAACAAACCATCAAAAAAATTATTGACATTTAACAAACCAATGGGTTTTTTATGGATGTTTAGCTGTGCCCAAGAGGTGATTTGAAATATCTCCTCTAATGTGCCATAACCACCGGGTAAAGCTATAAATGCATCGGACTTAACAACCATATGTGCAATACGCTCATGCATGCTAGAGACCTGTAACTCTTCCCCGATTGTGTTGCCTACGATATCTCGTACAGCTAATGGTTTAGGGATAATGCCGAGAACTTTGCTCCCTCCTAGGGATGCAGCTGTTGACACACACCCCATTAACCCAAGACTACCCCCTCCATAAATCAAATTAATACCCCTCGCAGCTAATGTCCTACCAAGATCAAGAGCTGCTGTGGTAAACTCTCCATCTTTACCAAATTGCGATCCGCAAAATACGCATATATTGCGGAATCGCCGAATTGGTGTTTTCTCCATTTCTACAAGTGCTCTAATCTTGTGTAAGACACGTTAGATATTATGCTTTTCAATTGCAAGACAGGTTATGGAATGACATATGAAAATATGCAGAATGTATATATACACCCATAAAACTCTCAAATTTTGACACATGGGGACATACTTTCGGTGGGGGTTGCTCGATGCAGATTTATCGCCCCAAGATTTGAAAAAATGAGATATGCTTTCGGCGAGGTTTGACAAAACCTACACACTTGTCTCCCACGTGAAGCATGGAAAATGGAGATACACTTTCGGCGGGGGTTGACAAAACCCCCACACTTGTCTCCCACGTGAAGCATAAAAAATAGAGATACACTTTCGGTGGAGGTTGACAAAACCTCCACACTTGTCTCCCACGTGTACTTATGCCATAGGGTAGTCATATGGTTTGTCAAAAAGAAAACTTGAAATTAAAACAAACAAAATCAACAAACAACAACAACACAAAAACAACATTGATAATCAGATCAAACGAAACAAGAAAAAAAAATTTACAACAACAACACACATTCAAATATACAAGTAGTTGTGATTGTGGCTCACATCTTCCTCTGGTTTTACGTCCAGTAACGGCTGAAACGCCTTCTATGAGTCGGGGATTTGCTTCCCATCCAGTTTTCTTATAAACTGGCAAACAGGGTCGTTTTTAGTCAGATTCCCTAGACTATAACACTGCAATTCATCACGAAATTGTGTCCATAGATTAAGCAATTCACGCTGAACAAGTCCACAAGAATGTGACTCGAGAGTTAACAAAACATTATCCAGCGACTCATTACTCAAACCATTCTTAATAAATGAAAGTTTATCTTCTCTATTCCTGGACGCAAAACCTAATGAACGACAAGTCTGGTTACAATTCCATCTAGCACATTTATAACATACTTGTAACCTTTTCGCTCTTCGCCTCTTGGCGTAGTAGCTCTTTCCTAGACCAGGCATGTATTTTGCGAGATTAATGTCCGGCTCACCGGACAATCTCACCTTGGCTTCGATAAGCCATCGGATATCAGCAGGCACATTTAGGAGCATCAACGCCCAAAGTCTAGTCATCCGTACTTTATAAATTTTAAACACAGCATTTTGAGGAAGTGAAGGAAAATATTTACGAAGGTTCGACAGAAAGATATCGGCATCCATTGAAGAGGAGAAAAGAAGAGATATTACCGATAATGCGATCGGGTTTGTTTTTCTCCAAGATATGCACGTTTCAAACCTTTGGCGAATGACTTCAACTTCCGTTTGGATGTTTCCACAAGCTGCTGCACAAATGAGCTCAAAGCACAGAGTAATCAAATTAAACAAAAGAAAGGAAAAGAAAAGAGCAAAAACGAAACTAAAGACACATAAAAGAGATAACAACACAATAGCAAACAAAAGTCAAAAACAAGTAAAAAATATAAAAACAAATGAGACAGATGGCAAAGAGAGATAAAACCTGATCAATTTGATGGCCTACGAAAGGAATCTCCTTGAGACACAAAAATCGATCATTATTACCTCATTTTATTTTTCTTTTCTTCTTTTTTTTTTTATTTTTCAAAAACATTGGGTTGCCTCCCAATAAGCGCTTGGTTTAACGTCCTCAGCCCGACGTTGGTTCCATCATGGCAGGGTCCAATCTTCGCTGTGCTTCTCTAGTGGGCTTGGATCCTTTTTCCAACAAGATACGGTCCATGCATATGGCTGGGCCTTGGATGTCAACAATCGTCCACCCAATAGCTGTTTTGTGATCTCTACGTACTCGGACGAGTTTCTCTTCTTGTAGTGGTGCAAGGCCCATTTCTATTGTAACTGGCAAAAAAGGATCATTCTTATCCAAGAATCCATGCTTCAAATGATCTGGAAGAGGCTTAAGCTCCAAGGTAGGGGCTTTCATCATAGAAGGCAGAAGTTTCACATTAGATAAAGGAAATTGAATGCACGAAACATCATACCTATTTGTGGTTATAGCTATGGTCTCATCTAAGCTTGCCACAGCTTCCTCCATTTCTTTGGACGCTTGTATCAACCTTCTTGATTCCTTGTAATTTTCTGTCCCTATGTGCTCACTAAAAACCACTTCTAATCCATCCTTGTGAGTTAACTCAAAATGTTGTTGTGGCAAAGAATCGATAACATCAACTGCAAAAACAGAATGCAAGTCACTAGGATACCTCATTGTCTCAAAAATATTGAAACGAATCACCTCGCCATCGAATTCCATGGTGAGAGTGCCATCATGAACATCAATCTTAGTTCGAGCAGTTTTCAAGAATGGTCTCCCCAAAAGAATTGGTGTTAGATTAGGAGATGTCTCATCCTCCATCTCAAGAACATAGAAGTCTGCTGGGAAAACCAATTGATTTACCTGCACAAGCACATCTTCCACAACTCCCTTAGGATATGCTTTAGAACGATCAGCAAGTTGAATGGTAATACCAGTTTCCGCAAGAGGTCCAAGATTTGAAGAAGCATAAATAGAATATGGCATGATATTAATAGATGCCCTAAATTCTAACCTAGCTCTTTCAAACTTATGGTTCTACCAATGGTGACATGGAATGGTGAACGTACCTGGATCTTTGCATTTTTCGGAGGGATTTTCTTTGTAGTACAGCTGAAAATTTTCCCCCGGCTATTTCTCATTTCCCTTCAAAACTTTCTCTGTTGGTGCATAACTCCTTGAGAAATTTTGCTAACCGAGGTACTTGCTTAATAGCATCCAGAAGTGGTATATTTACCTCGATCTGGCGAAAAGTTTCCAAGATTTCCTGTTCTTGTTCCTCCTTCTTTGATTTTGCAAATCTGCTAGGAAAAGGTGGAGGAGTAACATATGAAGGAATTTGAGTTTTAAGGTCTACCTTTGAAGATGATGTTTTGTTCATGGTGGAAGTGGTGTCATCCCCTTCATTAGTTTGTGACCTTTTTTGTGGAACTTGTAATTGCTTTCCACTTCTCAAAGTGATTGCACTAGCATTCCTCTCTTGGATTGATCACTGTCTGAGAAGTTAATTTTTCTAAGCTCTTGCTCTCGAATTTGCTCATATTAGTAGCCAATTGTCCCATTTGATTTTCCAGGTTTTGGATACTTGCCCTAGTTTCCTGCTGAAATTGCATTGTGTTAGTAGCAAGTAATTTAACAATGTCCTGGAGATCCATACCTGAGTTTTGTGGAGCTAGTTGTGGTGCTGGTTGTGGTTCCACTTGAAATGATTGCTGCACTCTTGATTGATTGAAACCTGGTGGCTGATTTGGTATGGCATTTGGAGTGATTGGTTGATGATTACTGTAACTTTGGCTTGGTTGTCCTAGAAATCCACCCATGGCATTGGCTTGTTTCGTATCTCCTTCTTGCAAAGTTGGACACATGTCGGTTGGATGCTCCGTGGTAGAATATACTTCACATAGATAAGATTGATGCATATGTCCTACAGCCATTTTTTTTACAAGAGAGGTAAGCTCAGAAAGTTGTTGTTCAATGTTCGGGGTACTTACCTCATTTACTCTCCTTGGTAGTTGTGGCTCAAATTGGCCGCTGAATTGTTGGGAGTTTGTTGCCATGTCGCTAATCAAACGTCTTGCAACTTTCGGTGTTTTATTAACCAGTACTCCACCACTAGCAGCATCAATGATACTCCTTTCCATTGGTAGGAGACCCTCATAGAAATATTGAATTAGGAGTCCATCACTAATTTGATGGGTTGGACAGCTAGCACATAACCTTCTAAATCTCTCCCAATATTCATGAAGTGATTCTCAATTGTGTTGTCGAATGCCACTAATATCCTTTTTTATGTTTTATAACTTTCGAAGGGAGTATTTCTCTAAAAAAGAGTTTACTTATCATTTCCCACCATGGTAATGCTTACCCGATGGTAGATAGTTATAGCCAATCCTTCGCCGAATCTGTCTAATGAGAAGGAAAAGCTCTCAATTTATTTGCTCCTCAGACCACGTAGTTGGCTTCATACTTGAGCATACCACCATGACAAAATTCTCTGAGGTATTTGATAAGGATCCCTCTGCAAAAACCATGAAATGTAGGCAAGAGATGAATCAGTCCAGATTTAAGTTCAAAATCTATCTCAAAATTGGTGCTTATGCATAGCGGTTGTGATCAATAATTGGAGCCGCTAACTCCTTAAGAGTCTGATCGTTTTCCATCGCCATTGCTTCCGATTCAGATTTGATTGAACTGCAAGAAGATGGGAGGGAAGTATGTCGTGCAAGGTCCAATTCTGGAGGTGGAGTTGAAATTGACCAATTTAGCCTTAAATTCGAGGATTGGAGAAACTCCTTAATTTCTCTTTAAGTCGTTGATCCGCTTCTCCCTCAGACATAAAAGCCTAAACACAAACAATCAGGAAATAACAATTAAGAATCAGTACTAAAAACAGAATAACAAATTGATTAGAAAATCAATCCCCGGCAGCGGCGCCAAAAACTTGATGCGTTCGAAACTAGCAAGTATACTAGTCGCACAAGTAATAAAGTGATGAGTAAGATATCGTTCCCACGAGGATTGATTCTAATTGAATTTGTTATTCGAAAGCGAAAACAGAATAAATGGGGGGTTTTGTTGATTAATTAACTAAACTCAAATCGAAAGCAAATAAAGAATAATACAATGCAAAGTTAAATCAATTGAGAGATACACATTGAAAGAAATCTGGTTAAGGGATTATTCTCTACCACAAGATATGGATTTGCGAATTAATCACAGAATTGTCATCCAATTACACCATTGAAATTATCAACCGTAGATAACAGCAAGCTCTGTTATCCCAATCTTTCCTTACTTTGTTGTTAAATAAAACAGGCTCTTTATTTAATCTCTATCCATTAAACAACCTAGAACAAGCTCTCTAAATTTAATTCAATGGATGCATTACAATAAGAAAGAGAGGTTGATCTAAGCAATAAACACACAAGCTCGGATTATTTAACTTAGGTTGTATTCTCCAATTGCAATCTCTGATCACAATTTTGCTAATAAGGATTAGAAATTCAAGACAATTACGGATCAAGATTTCTAGTCTAGCAATAGACAACAACCAGATTATATTCAGTTGGCCATTCGAAATACAATCCAGCAAGCAATCATAAGCATTAGATATGGGAAAATACAAGCAACTTCAATTAGAGAATTGGATAACAACTTCTTGCAAAATCAACTTACAAAAACCATATCAAGGGCTTTGAAATCACCCTCAACCAATTCAGATTCAGTTACACATGTTTAAAAACGTGGTAAATATAATACAACATGGAGACATTCTAGAAAATGAAAGGGAAGGGAAAAATTAGCAAATTTGATGTAATTCTCTTTGGATTGTAGTTCTTCCTCTTTCCAAGCTTCCTTTCTCCTTCAAGAACTCCAAGAGATGAAAGAATTCCAGAGCTGAAGCCTCCACCACGTTCTCCCATCTTCAAGTTATGAAAATAAAACCCTAAAATGTGTTTAAATACTCTGCTACAGTAACCTGCTACAGTGTCCAGTATTATACATGCTACAGTGATTTGTGGAATTACATTTCTATACTTCTCACACTGTTTTGATTACAACTTTTGGTACACTGAATGGATTTATAAACCGTAAAATTCTCCAGAAAATAGACTTCGAGAGCTTTCCAACGGTATATAATATGTCGTCGGGTTCATTGTATATCAATACAATTAAATCGGAGAAGATCACTGACTAGCAGAGGTGAAAATGAAGGGTTTTACTCCATTTTTGTGCAAGTTGCTCCAAAACTCCTACAAACGTCAAAACCACACAAAAACATAAAAATACCACGGAATATAGCAAAGAAACATGGACGAATTGATATAAAAGTAATACATAAATAGACACCTATCACACATGGAGAGGTATTTTGACGCATTGGGGATCCTAGATGAGAGGGCCAAGGTAAACACTGCAACCCTTTATCTCACAGATCTTGCAGCTAGTTGGTGGCGTCGAAAGTATGCAGAAATTAGGAATGGTGTGTGCGTCATAGACACATGGGCAGATCTACAAAAGGAGTTGAAACGCCAATTCTATCCGGAG